>VDFB02321948.1:0-31250 GCA_007258455.2 Sequoia sempervirens | reverse complement strand
AGTATGTTAAGGTGGTTATCAGACCATCAATTCTTGATAACAACATTAACTGGTAGGTATTTGAAAGTGATGAACATATTTTAACCTTTTTGCTCCAAGAAGATCAATTTTCTGAAGTGAACCAGGAAAAGATTAAACAACAGTATGATGATCAAGTGATAAAAGCTAAAGAGACAAATAAAACTTCCCAAAGAAATTTGGTTACATTGGAATCCATATTCAATTAGGTGATGTCCGACAGAAGAACAAAATGCGACATTCATGTAAAGAAGATCATTATGAAGAAGTGGAAATCTTTAAAGGTAAGCTTCTCAAATTGGGAAAGATATGTTCAGCTGAGGATAAGAATGCTTTCATTACTTTATGCCAAGAGTATCATGATGTTTTTGCTTGGCAATATTTTGATTTAAGAGGGTTTGATTCTCATATTGCACAACATACAATTGAATTAGAACCTGGTGTCAAACCTGTTAGACAAAAGCAGAGACCATTGAACCCCAAGCTCGAACCTTTAATGATCAAATAACTGACCAAGCTAGTAGAGGGGGGTATTGTGTTTCCAATTAAACATACATCACAGGTTTCTAACCTTGTTCGAGTTAGAAAAACGGTGAGGTAAGATTATGTGTAGATTTTAGAGACCTTAACAGAGCATCTTTGAAAGATCATTATCCCTTACCGTCTATGGAACAAATTCTCCAAGCTATTGCTGGTTCAGAGAGATTTTCTCTTCTAGATGGATATTCTGGTTATAACCAGATTCTAGTCAAAGAGGAGGATCAGTATAAAACAGCATTTACAACAAAATGGGGCACTATGGCTTACAAGAGAATGCCTTTTGGTTTATCTAATCTTTGGTGCCACCTTTGATGCCATGGATATGGTGTTTTGAGAGTTTAATCCAATTTTTTTTGCTGGTTTTAGATGACATAACTGTATATTCAAAGAGTGTAGATGAACACTTGTCACATCTAAAGCAAGTTTTTGAAAAATGCAGAGAATATGAAATATCTCTCAATCTGAAAAAGAGTATTTTTGTAGTCCATGAAGGTAAACTGTTAGGTCACATAGTATCAAAAGACGAAGTTACCATTGATCCTAAAAGAGTTAAGGCTATACTCGAACTGCCATTGCCTAATCACAAGAAAGGATTGCAGAGCTTTTTAGGGAGAATCAACTTTTTAAGAAGATTCATTCCTGATGTTGCAAATTTACTACAACCCTTGACTGCCATGCTAAAAAAGAATGCAGTTTTTAGTTGGACTAGAGAGGCAAAACATAGTTTTGAAGAAATCAAAGAAGCTTTAGCATCAGCTCCAACACTAGTAAATCCAAATTTTTCTAAAGACTTCTTTTTGTATGCTTTTGGCAGCGTTAGTTCAACTTCTGCTATGCTGGTTCAGAAAAATAGTGATAATTTAGAGCAGCCAATAGCTTTCTTTAGTCAAGTACTTGCTGATTATGAAGAGAAATATACATTTGTGGAGAAACATGTTCTCGTTGTGATTAGAAGCCTAAAGAAGCTTAAGCCTCTAGATTCGAGCAATAAAATTCATATTTTGGTTGCACACCCGAGTGTGAAGGAGTTTTTGTTGAACAAAGATCTGAGTGAGAAAAGAGCAAGGTGGATCACAAAAGTAATGGAATTTGATATCAACATCAACATCACAAAACTTTTCAGAGGTAGAGGACTATGTGAGCAACTTGCCTCAACCCCTGAAGATGTACAAAAATAAGAAACTGGTGCTATTTTAACTAATACAGATGAGTCTCAAAATGTTCAAGCTGCTACACCTACATCAGTTGCAGGTTGCGTTCAAGAAATGACCCACTTTCTTCGTATTGGTGAATGTCCACCAGGTCTGGATAGAGAAAAATGAAGATACTTCAGATTGCAATCAATTCCTTATGTCCTTATTGATAATATCCTTTTCAGGAAAGATCTAAATGGTGTCTTGTTAAGGTGTATTGATATTGGTCAAACAGAAAACGTACTGCATGAGTTTCATGATGGAGTTTCAGGAGGGCACTTTGCTCCAAGGAAAACTACTTGGAAAATTATGAGAGTCGGTTACTACTAGCCCAGCTTGTTTAAAGATGCATATGCATGGTCAAGGAAGTGTATGAAATGTGCTTTGTTTGCAGGAAAGGAAAAGTTTCCTGCTATGCCTTTACATCCAATTCAGGTAGAGCAGCCCTTAATGAGATGGGGCATTAACTTTATTGGACCAATTAATCCACCATCCAGTGCTGGTTATAAGTGGGTGCTTACTGCTACAGACTATTTCACATGATGGATAGAGGCATCGGCTTTGAAAGAAGCAAATGAATCTTTAGTTTTGAGTTTTTATGAAGATATAATCATTAGATTTGGAGTTCCTGACTCCATCATTTAAGATAATTCTCTTGCATTTGTTGGATTAAGAGTCATAGATTGGGCTATTAAACATAAAATTAATTTGAATACTTCCTCCAATTATTACCCACAGGGTAATGGATTAGCTGAAAGTACAAATAAAAATCTGATTAGAATCATTAAGAGGACTATGGAAGAGAATCAAAGAATTTGGCATACCACATTGAAATCTGCACTTTGGGCAGATAGGATAACCCCTAAGAGATTAGATGGTAATTCTCCGTATGTACTCATTTATGTAAAGAGGCCAAATTACCTCTGTCTGTAGAGATTCCAGCTCTAGACATTGTTCACCAGTTGGAGATTTATGAAGAATAGGACCCAATGTCCGTGAGATATGCAGAGCTCATGGAGCTTGAAGAATCAATAGATAAAGCAATGAAAACTTTGGATTATCATCAGCTCCAAACAAAGAGAACATTTGATAAGAGAGCTACAGCCAAAGTTTTCAAGGAAGGTGATATTGTTCTCAAGTGGGATGTGCTAAATAGTGGTCCAGGCAAACATACAAAATTTGACCATTTTTGGATAGGCCCTTTTGTTGTTACTGAATGCAAGGAGCATAATGCATTCTAGTTATCAAACATGGATGGAGAAAGGTTACCAATCTCAATTAATGGGATTTACCTCAAACATTGTTTTGAGGTATGATTTATCATTGTACATA
Organism: Sequoia sempervirens; assembly: GCA_007258455.2. NCBI lineage: Eukaryota > Viridiplantae > Streptophyta > Pinopsida > Cupressales > Cupressaceae > Sequoia > Sequoia sempervirens. The sequence goes on along the minus strand of VDFB02321948.1, from coordinate 28,167 downwards.
TTAGGTTAGGTTTTATGCTTTCAATAAGTGCTTATGCACTTCAGTTTAATTATTGTTGCATTTCCTAAGTGTTGTTCTAACACAGTTTGGTAGTTTCACTTCAGCTTCTCCAGTTTCAATAAGTTTCCAGTGCCCTGATCTGCTTCATAAGTCTCAAGTGAGTTGCAGCCATGTGCGAACTACTCTTGGACTATTTCTAAGGTTTTTACTAAGTGACTCTGAGCCCAATGGACAAGTTTTGGCTACTGGTTTCCAAGTTAGCAGGCAAACATCCAGCAAAGGTCGCCATAAATGTTGCTCGATTTTCACCTACAGGCTCAATCAGGCAGGGGTCTATTTTTCAAATATTCATAAAGGCCAAATGGATTAATTTTTGCCCCAGGTCACCAAGACATCTCAGTCGCCATGAGGTTTTATATCTCCCTCCGCATGGGAAATGATCTCGCTGACAATTGTTCACAAGGTTGGAGTCGGCGAAGGAATTTGAGTTTGGGGAGATGTCCTGCCGACTCGAAGAAGTCCCGTCTACATAGAATGTCATCGGGGAAATATCACCGAGAGATATTGCCTTCGGCAAAAATTCTGGCCAAATGAAAGAAGTCTCAGTGAAAGGAGACATCATCGCTATAAGGTCTTGCTAACTAAGCAGAGTCTCAACGAAACAGGAGGAGCTCGGCGAAAGGTCTCACCGACCTGGTAGGGTCTTGCCGACATGGAATGGTGGTCCCAGAATGTCTCGCCAAAACTAAATGGGCTCAGGAGTATGTCTGGCCAAAGGGGTAGGGTCTTGCCGAGGGATGGTGCCTTTGGTATAAGGTATTGAGCTCAAAATAAAGTCTCATCGACCGAGGGATGTCTCCCCGACGAGAAAGGAAGTCTCGGCAAAAGGTCTCGCCGACCGAGCGAAGTCTCCCCGACTGAAATAACCTCTCGCCGAAACAAGGTGGCTTCGACGAAAAGTCTTGTTGACCCGATAGGGTCTTGCTGAAATAAAATGAGCTCGGGGAGAATGGAGGAGTTTGCTATGAAGTCCTGTGGACCTGGTGGCATCTTGCCGATAGTGATGGGTCTACCACAAACTTCGACGAGAACTCTTGTTGAATGCAGATGTCTGGGCGATGGATTTTCCAATAGAAAAGGGATATCGATGTGACCAATTGGAACTCGCTATGACCTCTAACCAATAGCGATTGTCTCGGCGACCACTATGGATATCGATATGACTCTGGCCGCTTGATATGAGGTCTTGTCGACCGTCATATGTCTTGTCGATAACTGCTATGAGGTATAATCACATCAAGGAGACACGATTAGTGTCTCATCGACATGCGATTCTGTGTGAACAACCTTTGACCACCCAGGAATCTTACGTGGAATGTGTTCACCCAATCAGGGGGAACTAAAGGCGAACCATTGGCCATTTGACTATTTGACTACCCCTGTGAAGAGGATCAACAAAATGTAAGCGAGATGGATCTAGTCTATGATAAAAAATGATGGATCAATTCGGCATACAAGGGTGTCATCTGTGGGGATCTAGGAGGAAATCTGATGCTGCCTCCCAAAAGGGGAGATCAACTTGCAGAAAGATCTAGAGCGGGAATTAGGTAGAAAGGGAGAAGAAACTGTGAGTCACAGTGACAGCTGGGATCGCTACTGGCAAGGAGGGATCGGCATTAATGATAATACTTTAGAGCATTCAAAGCAGCCCTTCAAGGAAGTTCGAGGATGGACACGGAGGCTAGAAGTAAATGCAAGTGTTCCATAAGATCTGAAGGCTTCTCCTGAGGGCGATCTTTCACCGACATGGACAGCAGGGATACATGTTTAATGCAACATTAAGTTCATTAAAAAGATCTATGGACGGATATTTCTGGAGGCTGATATTTTTGTAAGCCCTAGGGCAGGGGCCGACACTTTTTGTATATATGGCATTTTTGCCTCTTTGTAAAGGAGTTCGAATGATGTATGCTGGAGAGTTAGTGATTTTTATCAAATCCTTTCTCAACTGATGTATACTTTGTAACTCATTTGGATTTTGGAATATAAAATAAATAGATTACCTTGGAAACCAGTGTTAGTGTTCATACTACTCTCATTTTTCTCTTTCAGATTATGCAAGTTTTGAACTGTGTGCTTTTCTAAGTCTGCATTCATACTTTAAAGTTGTGAAATTCATCTTTCCTTCTTAAAATATATATGTAGATTAAGCCTTTTCAAGAATGATGCATAAGTTCACAAAGTTTATGTGGAGTAAATGAAATAACTATCGTCATTTTTCTAGTGTATGTTCATCTTGTTTTATTCCATGATGTCCGTCAGTTCGGTGTATCACCATAGGGATTAGTTTCTACCATTTATGTTTTGCTTCAGTAACCTTCTCCTTTTACTTTACAAAATCAGTAGTATAGGTGATACCAAAGGAAGCAGGCCTTCTCCGGAGGTTGACCTCTGTCTACAAGAAATCCACATCTTTAGAGGTCTTCCCATGTTACACTGAGGTGTTGAACATCAGGTTCAACAAGGTGCAATTTTAGGGGATAACACTTTTCTTGTCTTACTGTTGTAAAGTGGTTTGCAGGAGTTGCATTCTAATTCAGGTTGTGCCTTGTGTTTATTTTGAACCTTTGCACAAATTAATTTTGGATCATATGTGTTGTGAATTTGTGAGAATCAATTTTTAAAAGAGGTGTTGAGAGTGAGTTATTGTCAGAATCTTCTTAATGTTGTTCAATCATTTTAGGTGATAAGATTTAAATTATAAATTTTCCTTCTAACTCTTTTCTCCGCAAGTCAGTAGAGTAGGTGATTATCAACAAGGAATCAGGCCTTCTCCGAAGATTCGTTCTCATAATGAGTTACCCACAACTCGAGAACATTTCTATGTTTCAATAGATTGCTGAATTTTTCATATTTAGAAGGGTGCAAATCTAATTGTTAACACATACCTTTGTTAAAACCTTGCTAGATCAAATACTTGTTTAAAATCGCATACCATGCTCTAGGAGCTTGCTTCAACCCATATACAACTTTCTTCAATCTGCACATCATATCCAGTTGATCTGTTAACTGAAATCCTTCTAGTTGTTCCATATAAACTTCTTCTAGTTCACCATTGAAAAATGTTGACTTGACATCCATCTAATAGACTTAAAGTCTTTATGGGTAGAAAATTTCAAGAACATCCTTATAGCTTCCATTCTTGCTATTGGAGCAAAATTTTCCTAAAAATATATGCCTTCTACTTGTGAGTAGCCTTTACACAGAAGCCTCACTTTGTTTCTAATAACTTCTCCATTCTCATTCAACTTATTTTTGAATACCCACTTTGATCCAATGATGTTTTTATCTATCAGTCTTGGGACCAATTCCCAAGTTTGATTCTTCTCAATCTGCATAAGTTCTTCCTTCATTTCTTCCTTCCAATGTTCATCTTTACAAGCTTCACATACAGTGTTCGGTTCAATCTCTGAAAGTAGACATAGATTCACTTTAGCAACAACTTTGCTTCTAGTCAACACACCTTTTGTCTTTTCTCCAATAATCTCAATTTATGAATGATTCTTTTGTACATATTTTGGTGTCTTATGGGACTGTTACCCAATTTTCACCTGCAAGCTCAATCAGGTAGGGTAATCCATGCTTTCAGGTGTTCTCAAAGACCAAATGGAGGAACATTTTCATCAAGGTTACATATTTTCTAACTGGTTTGCTTCTTGTGCAGCTGTAGGGGAAAATTATGTTTTCAATTCAGCACGTGGTTTTAATGAGGCTCCCATAAGGGTTGAGCCCAGCATGCAAGTGTTCAGTCTTTATTGAGGGTCTTCATCTTATGTCTTTGCCTTGTTTTCCCCCTTTTCTATTTGGTTTTCTTTGTGCCCCTTTTCTTTTTGTTCTGTCGGGGGCGGAATCGGAACGAAATCCAAACTTTAGAACTTTTCTGAAGTTCCAGTTTCTAGTACCATCCCGGTCCTGATTCTGCTGGGCTTGTTTATTGTCTTGCCTTTGTTCTTTGTTCTTTGGTTGTGGGGTGTTTTCTCCCCTTCTTTTTTCTTCCTTTTTCATCCCTTTTTCGTCGTCTTTGTATGATGTCGGAGTTGGGGTCGGGACAGAATTCGAGCTTGAAACTTGATGAAAGTTTCAGTGTCAGATTTGTTTCCACCCCCACCCCCTGTGTTTTGCTCCGAGATTGGTTTTGGTTCTGGTCCCTGCCTTTCCTTCCATTTTTGGGCATTTCTGTGTTTTGAAGAGGCCCTAAACCAAAACTAAGCCAATGGAACTCAAAGTTCGATTTTGTTTTTTATTCGATCCGTTGACTCCCCATTCTTCTTTTCTCCTTTTTGCGTGGCGGTGATCAGGGATGTCTTCTCCTCTTTGATCTTCCTTGTGTTTTTTGTTTTTCTTTCTTCCTTCATGGCTTGTTCTGTCGGGGGCGAGATCAGAACATAATCCGAACCTGAAACTTCAGAAAAGTTTTAGGTCCAGATTTCGTTCCAGTTCTGGTTCTGCCTACTCTATGGTTTTTCCCCCACTCCAACCCCGCTGAATGGTTCGAGCTTGGGAAACATTGAAGGGCTCACTGAGAAAGTCTTGCTAATAGCGATGAATTTGACAGTAGAGGGGAATATCAGTATGACTAATAGAAGCTCGTCATGACCTCTGGCTAATAGCGATTGCTATGCCGATAACTGTTGAAGGACATAATCGCATCGAGGAGACACGACTAGTGTCTCACCGACATGCGATTATGATAAAGTGATCTTTTGACCATCTGGGAATATGCATGGCATGAGTTCAACCAATTAGAAGGAGCTAAAGATGGTCCTGGGTAGTTTGATTGTTTGACTCCCCCTGTAAAGAAAGATCGACAGAATGTTCTTGGCATGGATCGGCTCGGTGAAGCGATGGCCTTTGAACCTAACAGGGTAAATTCGATGCTGCTTCTCGAAGGGGGTCAACTTGCAGAAAGATCTAGGGCAAGGGGAGAGTCGAAGGATGAAAGGCCGCAAGTCACAATAATAGTTGGGATGTCGACTAGAAAAAGTGGGTCGACATTAATGACCATACTGTAGAGCATTCAAAGCGGCTCTGACGAAGTCTCGAGGGTGGACACGAGGCCTAGAGTTAATGCGGTTGTTGTAAAAAATCTGAAGGCCATGCCTAGGAGCGAGCTTTCATCAACATGAGTAGGGTATGCACATTTAATGCCTCATTAACTTCATTCCAAAACATTTTCTAGGGTTGACGTGTCCAGGAACCAACTCATTTTTGTAAACCCTAAGGAAGGGGCCGGCACTTTTTGGTTGTTGTATATATGCCATTTTTTCCTCTTTGTAAGGCAGTTCTTAGTGGAGAGACTGCCCAAGAAAGCATTATCTAGACTTTGTAACTCATTTTTTGTATGAATACTACAGGTTTGTAATACAAAGACTCCTTATTTTCTTAATAGAAAGTCATTTCCTTCACCAATTCTCTTTGTTGTTTAATATTGGTTGTGAGTTGCATGATAAAATTCTGTGTAATCCTCCATTTTATCAGATTCCTTCACTACTAGATGCAAATAATATTATTTCATAGTGCAGGTTTATGTTAGTAATATCTTTCTATTGCATTTATATCTATGAAAACATCTTTGTTTTCCTTGTGTTAAGCATTAGAACAGTCGGAACCTTACATAGACTCGCTTTTATAAGCATAAATCTCGGTGTTGTGAGATTGTTTAGCTCTATTGATATTTTCTGTGAAGTTTCTACAGTATTGTCATATTTTATCTTTGGTGTATCACCCGTTAGTGATAGGTTTTGAATTTTAAGTATATCCTTCCTACTCTTTTCCTTATCATTTTTTACCTTTTCTCAAGTTATCTTAAGGGGAACCAACCTATAATCTGGAGGTCCACTTCATTCCCAGGTCACCCACAACCTTGAAGTGTTCCCATGTGTCAATAGGTTGCTACAGTTAATAGCTTAGCAAGGGTGGAAACTTTATTTGACAACAGGGACATCATCAGAGCATCTTCTTCTATTTCATTCTATTCATACTTCTTCCTTTTCTCATCTTTTTCTTGTTCTTCTACAATCTCTTCTATTCTTACACAATCAGTGACTAGGGTGCTAACCGGAGACACAGAATAACACACATGAAATAGAGAATAATATTTTATTTAGAAAAATGGAATTCTTACATGCAAAGGATCTCAAATCCTCAAGCTTTGCAATACATGCCAATTACAAAAATTACAAAAATTACAGAAGTTTCCCTTTTTGCAACATGCGAACTTTTTCCCCAAAAAGCTATCAAAAATCAGAAAACCCCACCCTACAATAGATCCTTTTCCATTATGGAGCCAAACAACATTTGAATTAGGAGTTTTGGCAGTTTGATGCCAAAAAATACAATTTGAAATTCAAAGATTGAGTCCTAATTTGAAAATTGGCAATTTTCTAAAAATCGGCCAACTTCCGGAAGCCATAACTTTTGATCTGTGACTCCATTTTTCGAACTGTTTGAACTGTTAGAAAGGTTGCAGAGTGAAGAATGCATTAAGAACCCACTTTTCTAGTTCTAGCAATTTTTGGGCCCATACAGGACTGTTTAGTGCCTCAAACTAGACTTGGAAGATTTTTCAGGGCAAAAAGTAGAAATTGAAACTTGAATAACTTTCAAACCGTTAATGATCTTGACCCGATTCTTTCACCAAATAGTTTTTTCTCCATCTTGAACCTTCCCTTAAATGTTTTCCTCATGCCTTCAAATTCAAAACTACTAAAAATAGTAGTTGAGCAGAAAAAGGCAGAAAAATAGTTCTAAAAGTTGGGAACTCTTATTCGACAAAAAGGGTATCCAAAAATGCAAAAAAATCTACAAAAAGCTAACAAAGGAAACATAAATGGAAAGAACATTTTTGGGTGATGCAGGATTTCCCTTACACCACTAGATGCTCCTACATCAATCAGGTTCATTAGATAAATATCCATTAATGCCAATAGGATTCTTCATTGTCTCATCAACCTTCACATTTGAGCTCTCTACAATCTTTCTGAGTCTTTTATTGAAACATCTATATGCCTTTCTATTAGTAGAATATCCAAGAAAAATGCCTTCATCACTTCTTGCATCAAACTTACCTAAAGTTTCCTAATCTCTTTTGATATATCACTTGCTTCTGAATACCTTGAAATATTTAATAGTAAGAATTCTTCCATGCCATAACTCATAGGGAGTCTTTGTGTTGTTTTCTCTTGCTTGAAATCAATTGAATACATAAAAAAAGTATGAATAGCTTCTTTCCAGTAAACTTCTAGTAAACCAACCTCAATAATCATTGATCTAGCAACCTCTTGAACTATTCTATTTTTCCTTTCAACAACTCTATTATGCAAAGGATTTCTTGGAACAGATAACTGTCTTTTTATTCCTTGCACTTCAAAAAACATTTTAAACTCATGGGAGGTGAACTCTCCACCTTTGTCAGACCATAAGCATTTTATCTTCAAATTCACTTCATTTTCAACCGTAGCTTTGAATGCCTTAAATCTATCTAATGCATCTGATTTCTCTCTAAGAAATGTAACCCATGTATATCTATAATACTAATCAATTAAAAGAATAAAGTACCTTTCACCAAGTAGACTTTTCACTCTTGTAGGACCACAAAGATCTCTACGAACTAAATCTAGTAGTCTGGTAGTGGACTGTTCCTTTGATCTATAATAATTTCTTGCTTGCTTTCCAAATTGACAATTCCTACAAATAGCATTAACAAGCTTTGCAATTCTTAGTAAATCTCTCATGGCTTGAACATCACTAATCCTTGCGAAGTTATCAAAATTCATGTGACACATTCTCCTATGCCATAACCAGTTGTCATTAATCTGAGTTCTTAAACATCATCCATCAACACCCTTAAGTTGATAGATATTCCCTTCAAATTTCTTTCCTGTAGCAATCAATGTTTTGGATCCTTTCCGAATCTCACATCTCTCATTTTTAAACACAAGATCATATCCTTTTCTGCACATCTGACCAACACTCAACCGATTATGCCTTAAACCCTTAACATAATAGACATCGTTAGTATGATGCTTTCCATCAAAACTTACTAAACCTATCCCACATATTTTAGCACCAGTATCATCTCCAAACATAAGCAATCCTCCATATTTTTCAAGCTTAACAAACTTACTTTTATCATCAGTCATGTGGGGTAAAAGCACAAAGTTGTGTCACACTTTATAAAGGAAACAACCAACACTGATCCAATTTTTAAACTTGAATCACTAAAAAAGTGGCATATATGTTTTGAATTTTGAAATGATGTAAACTAGTAAAATATGCATTTTTTATTATATTTTATGTTTGTATTTTAAAATAGTTTTTAATAAATTAACTCTATAATTTAGTTGCTAATAAAATGCTGAAAAATGAAGTTGCATTAGATGTCAAACTTTTTATAGTAATTTTTTTTTTCTTTCAAATTTTTTGTGTGTATTTATAACTTGAAACTTTAGTGCACATATATTTTTTTTTCCAATTTTGATAAATATATATATTTTTAAATAAATATTAAAATGTGCGTGAATCAAAAAACAATTGTTTCCATCACACGCCAACTTTTATATTAAATATTTATCTAAAATGGAAAAAAAATATACCATGATCTTGAAATAGATTCTTTTATCTAGTGCATCATTTTCTTTCAATTTTATAAGTTTTAGTATTTTTTCTTGGCATGGTAATCAACCTAATACTTTGTGTTGATAACCTACTTTTAGTAAAGATAAAAATATATATAAATAATTACTAAACTATTAAAATAAATATATTTTTGAAAACTACACTTATGGATCTACAAAAGGGTATTTTTATATTTTAAAAAAAATGTTATTTACATTAGTAGGAGTTATTGAAACTTTAAGTTTTTCAAATAATTTTATTTTTTGGTAAATTGGACTCAAAGTGGTGCATCATATATTTTTAGCCAACAATTTTAGTTGAACAAGTTGTGGAAGTATCTAACTTAGCTAGAATGAATCTTACTAGATCATATGTTTGACCAAAATTGATTTTTAGTTAGAAATACTTAAATTTAGTTCTGCTGATAAGTTGGTTGAAAGTGTGACACAACTTTGTGGTTTTACCTTGTAATGTGAACAACCACTGGACCAACTACCCAAAAATTATTCTCTTGTTTAACATGTAGGCAGAGATAAGCGTACCTTCATTTTTCTCCTTCTCTGGAGGGATTTCTTTTACCTATTTTAAAGAATTAGTAGAAGTAGGTTCATCCTTAATCACTAAGAACAAGCATTCATTGTCATCAGGATCTTCATATTTTGAATCCTCATAAGATATACTAGCATTCTCATTCACATATTAAGCTTTGTTAATCTTCTTTCTTTTCTTTTCTTTCTCATATCTTTGTTTATTTCTTTTAGCTCTTTTTGGACATTTTGCAGAATAATGATCTATTTCTCCACAGCTAAAGCATTTAAAGGGAAACTTACCTACATACAGTTTACCGGAGCATTTCCTCATTCTTCTTACAAAGTTAGCTTCTATTTCATCAAAGTTTTCTTCATCCAGATCTTCAACTTTTGTAGCTTTAAAAGTAGTCTCTAATTTGCACCCATTCCTTAGACTTGACTTCCTCATCTCATAAGATGTCAAAAATCCCAATAGTAGATCATTAGTACAGGTCTTATAATCTATAGTCTACTCAATAGCACTCACCTTCTCACTATAAGCATCAGGAAGAGTTCTGAGAATCTTCTTTACAATCTTGGTTTCATATATAGTAGCACCAAGTCCTCTCATTTCGGCCACTATCTTATCTAATCTTTGTACATAAGCTTTAATATTCTCATCTTTAGACACATGTAAAAGATCAAACTGTGTTTCCAAGTCTGTAATTTTGCCTCTTTGACTCTTTCATCACCATTATGCGCTCTTTCAAAGCATCCTAGGTTTCCTTAGCTATTTTCAAATTTTGAACCTTAATCAACTCAGAATGTACCAAACTATTTTTCAAGATGAACTTTGCCTTATTGTTCACTTCATGTGCTTTGATCTCTTCAGGTGTACTTAGACCATTAGCAGGAGGAGTGTAAGTATTTTTGTAAGCTTTCTCCACATCATATCCACAATACTCTAGATATTCTTCCATCAATACTTTCTAGATACCATAATTAGTTCCATCAAACCTCGAATAATCAAAGACCATTTTTCCAGCCATCCCAGACCTTCCTCAAGTGGTTAAGCTCTTCACCAAGGAACCTTTCTCTGATACCAATTGTTGAATAGGAAAATTAAAAGTGGGGGGGTGAATCAGTTGTCATAGAATTAAACCTTTAATTCAACCACCAGAACTAATAATTAAAACTGCTTAAATGATTAATCATCAAATGCCAATGCAAAAAATCAAATCCAACACATAAACACAATAACACCAGATTTACGTGGAAAATCCAATGAGGGAAAAACCACAGTGGGGATTAACTCATACTATAGAGAATATAAAAATTGTTTACAAAAGGCTCACTGACTAAAATAAGGACTCACTATCTTGAACAAGGACTCACTGTCCAACAAGGCTACAACTCGGAAGGCTCACTACCACAGAGATACAAAGAAGAAAAATGCTTGACTTGTTGCAGAGAGACTACAATCCCAATGCAACAAAGTATTCCACCATAGTCACTCGATCAACTTGCATGAATGATAGAGTTCACCTTCTGCTCATTGCATCCAGAAATTCAACATTAAGATTCACTCTGATCTCTCACACTCGCAACACACACACACTTATTGAATAGAATCAATGTCGCACCAAACTACACTTCCTCTTTTCTCTTATTGCTCATCTTCTTCGCTCTTTTATATTTTCCATCACTAACTCATCTTGTATATATACCATCTTCAACTTTGAAACATATCTAAAGTCGGCCATCCAAATCCAAATTCAAAATAGGTCGGCACCAAAACATCCTAGGGTGGAATTATAATGAGGGAAACCAAAACAAATGTTTCATAGGGACCAAAATAGATCCAACACCCTTCATCATTCTCGAAAGGAGTATTTCACATAAGGTCGGCCAAACCAGTGTAAAACACATAGAAATATTAAGCACAAACTTTTCAAATGCCAAAATTAACTTCAATGCAATTAGGGCAACTCAACTTTAGAACCACTCATCATAAGAATTCATCAAAAAGAAATACGGACCAACAAAATTTCTCCCAGACCTCAACCAAAAGCACATAAAACCATAGTTCACAACTAGTGAACACAACTTGCACTGTACAACGAACCAACAGTCAAAAATCTAAATATAGCACCTTCGAACAACCATGAACAAAATATTTGAATCGCATAACCACATGAGCAAATATGGACCAAAACCTGAAGCAACCACTAAACACATGCAACATCTCTTTATTACGATTTTCTCAACATCCTTGACATATACAACAACTAGTGGATAACCAATTGACTGGTTGACATGAATGACAACACCTTCAATCTTTCCATTCTTGCAACATTTTTATACTCTAAAAAAATCCCCCATAGTTGATATAATAGTTAGGTTGCATTTCTGGTTGTTATTAGCATCTTATTTCACATAATTTGAGGTGTTTACCTAGGGTCTTGAAAAATAAGTGGTCCATCACTTTTTTCATTCATTGGGTGGACCCTATTTCTCACCCCTTATACATTGGGAGAGAGAAAAACATGAGTATCATGAAATTTACTTGAAGAATGAAGATTAATAAATTTATCAATGATTTTATTCTTTTGCACTAGGATGTTTTCATAGGCAAAAAAACACTTGATAGGCCAAAGGCTGACATATATCCCTTTTGATGGCATGGTAGAAAAAATTGTTTTAGGCAAGCCATATTTTGATATATCAAAAGTAGATTTCTAAAAAATAAAACATATTATTATCATTATTTTTTAGGTGTAATGCACCAAATTAGGTGAATTAGGGAGAAACTAGAAAGATAGAGGAAAAACTAAAAGTTTTAGGACAAACTATCAAAAAACAAGAACTAGATCTGAATAGAGATCACATATAAGGTTTTCCACAAAAAAATTGATGCCAAACTGACTGGACAAGGGTGCTAGTACCCTAGACTAGAGGTGCAATATTTTACCAATTTAAAATTCTAGAAATCAACTATAGAGTTTGATTATCTGAGGTTGCACAGGGTTAGACCTGGAAGCAAACAATTTTTTGGAAATGCTTGAAAACCTAATTTGTCTATGTGAAGAACACACGTGCATAAAATTTTATGTTTTCAAAGCAATGCAATTATCCAAATGATAATTTTTCATCATTTAAAATGTTGTAATTGACTAGATTTCTTCTAAAATGTAAAGGATATGTTAGGCTCACCAAAATATAGAGTAGGAAAAGTGATCCTAGATCCAACTAGATTAACTAGGATTAATTTCTTTTCACTTTGATTTTACATTTGAATACACTAGGGTTTGATGATTGGCTTGCTTCCACAAGGGAGAGAAAATCTCCTAGGATTTGTGTTCTCTTGAGTTGCAAAGATGACAAGTCTTATGTGTGTTTTAACAACCCTATTTGACATATAAACTTAGATATGAAAATGCATTTTATCACACAAACAAAAATCAAAATTAACAAAACAATTGTAGATCTGCAAGGGAGATACAAAGAGGAACCTGTGATTGAAATTTGATCCTAAATTATAGGGAAATGAGCGTGGGCACCCTAGACCAGAGAAGTTTCCTTTTTTTTGAATTTGCAAATCTCAAATGTTGTGTTATAGTTTAGATTATGTTTCCTGTGATTGGCTTATGATGAAACTTACAGATTTGTCCTACACATATGAAAAGAGGGGGAAAGGTTGTGTTGTATAAGGGGTCGGGGCTTTCCTAAGTCAAACCCTATTTTGGTGTTTCCACCTCCATGTACAACAAATGATGATGATCAAGAGGGTGTGCCCTAGGTCAGATAGAGACCAAACAACAATAATATTTGACTAAAATAAAATGATAAATGATAATGTTATCTACGTATGAAATCCATGATGAAGTGATGCCACAACACAAGTTTCCACAAATTTTGATTAAAGGATTCCTCTATTGCTTGATAGACTTGCAAGAGGTTAGATCACAAAATATAATAGATTATTGTAGATATCTTATATAGTATACCTCATACATCTTCATAATAATGAAATGATTGATCATAATAGCTCCTTGTTCATAATTTCTTCCTTCTTTGTAATGTCTTGCAAGCATGATCTTGATTGATGAAAACACTGTAATAATGTTACTAATTCTACCCTTGAATTTGCTTTGACTTATTTTTAGGATGCTCAATTATGATTCTAAATTGATAGGATTTTAAATACCAGTGAAAAAGACTTGTATTTATATGCATTTATTTAATTCTTGCTAAATTAATTATCGATAGCTAAAAAATGAAATTAGATTTTTAAATGTTAAAATGCCAACAATCAAATATTTAAATTGGGGCCAAAATAGGCTAGACAGCCTAGGCACTAGCACCCTAGTCCAAACCTATTTTGGGGCTTTTATGTTGTTAAATAAATATTAAATAAATTCCCAATTAATTCTGATTTTATGAAGATGATCATAAAATGGGAAATTTAAGAGCACAATTAGGTCCGGACACATGGGGGAGCTAAACCTAGTGTGAAATTGTCAAGGGTGACAATTTATGATGCTACAATTACCTTACGCCCTAGTAGTTGAGCTAGCCTGCACTTCAATACTCCTTACTATTTTTCCAGTTTGGTAGCTACGAATCCTTTGTGTGGATGTCCTCCTTTTGTCTTGGCTGATGATTTGCACAATAGATCTCCATTCTTGATAGTTATGACTTTCTACTACTTTTTCCTCTTGCAACTTGCACCTTGACTTTGGCAACTCCTCCTTGGTGATTTCAAAACATAGCTACAACTTCATATCAATAGATTAAACTATCTTCAACTATTGTGATAGTTTCTTAACATATCCTGGGACCTAATTTGAGTTTTGATCTCCTTTGTTGTGGCTATCTTGACTCCAAATGCAAATTTTAGAAATGTGATTTATTTTTTATTGAGATCTCACTTGACAAAAATTCTACATGTAGTGACCCTTATCTAGGGTCTATTCTCCATCATTTGAGGGATGACTTCCTCCAAATGGTGATCTTTCCTTGTGGGGAGTACTTCTTGATTGCACCATGACCCCACTACCTTGTGTGTAACTGTAACGATTCCTCGATTTTCTACAAACTTCAATTCAACCATAATATTCCATCTCTGATACCACTTGTAGGTGGACAGAGATGAGAGACGAAAATCGATGTGCTGCTGCACTAAAAAAATAGTTGTATTTCTATTGCTTGCATAAATAGATTAAAAGTATAGAGGTCTTTGAGATTACAAAGACAATTTTACATCTTAGGTCAATTAGTTTAAATATTTAATATTTTTCACTCTTATTCTTATCTCTAATTTTATTTAATAATTGTGCCTACTTTTATTTAATAATGGTGGTCATAACATTGGGGTGGGAGAAATTATATATGCCAATAGTCACAGATGAGTTGTACTAATGGTGGATTTGTGGAAGTATTAAAAGAATTTTCATGATCTCCTCAATTTCTTTTATTCACATCTTCTTGCTCCCAATCAACTAAGTCATTTCATGACCTTTTGCCCTCAATATTTTTGAGAGTGAAACATTGATTCCTCCTTCTCTTGTGGATTTTGGCTAGCTCATAGTTGCGAACTTTCGATTTCCCATGTAAAGGTATGATAGCTGAAACCCTCCACTAGAATCATTCTTGAATATAATATTATTGAATCTAAGTATTTAGAGTGCATCATTTAGATCATGTTTTGGCTTTTAAATTTTGGAATGGGTTTGTTATTACCTAGTATAACTAAGGTTTATTTTTTCATGTAAACCATAATTTATGAACCCACAATGGAATAATGGGAGTACTATAAAATATGGTAACTCGAATATCCAAAAATCTAATGAACTTGCTCTAGAAACAAGTTAAATTACTTTGAATTTCCACACCTAAAAACATTAATAGGTTTTGACAATATAGGGACTTGGAAACTTAGGGTATTTTGTAGAAACAAGATTGTTGTGTCCTTATTAATTCACCTTGCAAAGTTTTGTTATAAATACAAACCTTCTCAAGATCCCTAAAGCCATTTTTAGGATGATAAAGGTTAAAATAATGTGTCATAAATATTCATGTGGATTCACCACAGATAGGGATGTATCCCTTCCAATATTAAGTCCTTGTTGAACATCCCTTTGAATAGAGTCACAACACAAAAATAATTCATTACCCCACATCATGAAACTTTAATTGGGATATGGACATATCTCTTTGCCCCTTAAAATTTCGCTAGCTTCGTTTCATCTTGTAACCCTCACAAAATGTGTACGCTTTCTTTTCCTCCACCTTTGTAGTAAATCGATCCTAACGAGGATACATCCCATCTACCTAAAATGTTTCCAAACCCCCCAAAGGTCCTCAAAGTTCTAAGAATATCTTGAAGCTCTTTAAATCCCTACCCAACAAGCCTTAGATAGTGTTAGTGATATTTTATTGGATAAGGACATATTTCATGGATCCAAAAATTCCTACAATATCCAAATAGCTCTCCTAATCTCCTATAAAAAAATTGGTAAAGAGAATAATGGTGGAAACACCCACATGAGGAGACATCCTATCCACCCAAAAATTCCTACAAATTTTTAAAATTAATGATATCAAGTATCCATAATCCATTTTGTTGATGAATAATGTTTTTGGATTTGATTGTGTTGGTGTTTTTGTTATGAATGTTTTGGATCACACTCTATGATCCATTATTAGGATAGAATAGAGGGTTGGAGGAAAAGAAATATAAAGAACATGAATGGATGGAAAATTTTGGAAAATGTTTCATTTATGAGTTTAAGATTGCATAGGCTTGAAATGATAGATATCTTTTTCCTATGCAATTTATTGCTTTTATATTACATTAAACGGTTTGTAATGTTAATATCTTTTTATGCATGAAATTTACACATTGATCTTTAAAGTATGATGGATATAATATAGATCTCTTATCATGTTCCTTCTATAGATGTCTAGAATCAACAAGATGGAGTATGTATAAAAAGGATTTGTAGACACCTAAAATAAACCACACTTGATTTTACCTTATCCTAGCCATTAATTAAATAAACATTTAGTATTTATTTAATTAATTTAGTCATCACCTTTTATCCCACCTTATTTATCCATCAATTAAATAAATATCTATTATTTAATTAATTGGTTTACCCCTTACCCTTATCCCTCACCTTTAATTAAATAAATTTACATTTACTTAATTAATTCTAGTCTTATCCCAAAATCCTCTAACTAAATCAATTAATTAATTGATTTAAGATAATTAATCCTCACTACCTTTTCTTCCAATGATATTTAATTTCACTTTATCCCTCAATTCTTGTTCATTTAATCCTAGCCATTTAATTCATTTGCATGGATCACAATATAAACTTGGGATCATGTGACACATATCCCCCCCCACCTTTATCCTCTCACATGTGAGTAGATGTAAAATTTAAACCTACCTTTTACACATTTATCCCTCATGTGACACTTGTCACATGTGTTGCAAGATGGCGTGTGTCCCTTGGTCTTCCTTATGCAATGTGGCGCTTGGATTCGTGACATGGCTTAACTGCTTCCTGTGGATCTTGTATAAATTTGGCGGTTGTATCAGACATTAACAGGTCCGTCTTTTGGTGCAACAACAACCACCATTGTAACAATTGGTATCAGAGTTGAGGTCACAGGTTCGGACCCCTCACTTGTGCTAGGGGGATTGTTGCAAGATGGTGTGTCCCTTGGTCTTCCTCATGCATCACGGTGCTTGGGTCCGTGACATAGCTTAACCGCCTCCTATGGATCTTGTATAAATTTGGCGGTTGTATCGGGCATTAATAGGTCGATCTTTTGGTGCAACAACAACCACCAATGTAACAACATGACTACAACTTTATTTGAAATCCTAATCCTAAATCAATCCTATCCATCCATTAAGTAATCCATCTCTAGGCCCTTAATTCTCCTCTTAAAATTTTTGTAAATGAGAGGCTTCTCATCCCATTTAGGCAATCTAATCTAGTCATAGCCTTATATCGCTAATTTTTTATTGAATATCATTTTATCATAGGGTTTTTCTATTGAGTATTCTATATAATCCATCATCATATCCTCATACTATCCATTTGATAACTTATCATCTTTATCCTACTATCATGCTACTAGTTTTATCAAAAACCACATTCCATGCATCAATGAAGCACATCAAGAGAGTGTTGGGTGCAACTCTTCTTCTAGTTCAATTAGAGTAGAAAGGAGTGAACAAGGTAAAAGGTTCCATATTGATATTTGAATATTTGTGTTATTTACCTTGTTCATTTTTGTTGTCTTCATTTTGGATCTCTTGATGGGACCCCAGTCCTTGAATCTCACATTTTCATCAATTATTTTGAGTTTTTCGTTGTAGGTTCTAGAATGGTGATTATGATTGTGTTTTAGTGCTTCCATTCTAGAAAAACACTTTTTCTTTGCACTTTTTCTCTACAAATCAGTGCTTCTGCTTTATAAATTTTGACCTACACCTCTCAACACTTTTTCTTTGCAAATCCATGCTTCCATTTTCCTAATCAAAATTTTCGCTCTATACATTAGTTCTACTATTTTTCCTTTTCTATCTTATTTTTTATTTTGGTTTTTTTGGATCTCTATATTTTTTGGTTTTATTCTATCTTTTTAAGCTCTTGGATAATATTTTTTGTCGATTAACCCCCTATTTTGCAAAGATCTTACCCTTTCTTGTAGGTGTGGATCCTCCTTGTATTATGATTCCACCCTATATATTGACACTTTTTCCATACCTTTGTGCTTCTGATTTGAAGTTCACACTTTCACTCTATAGTAGTGCTTCCATTCTATCATCGCACTTCTATTTTTTTTATCACACTTTCACTTTGTAGTCACACTTTCCACTTTGTAGTTGTGCTTTCATTCTATTGTCATACTTCCACTATATAGAATGTTGCTTCTGCTATTAAGGTGAGAATCTATTTTTATGTTTTCATTTCCTACTTTTTCTCTTCTTTTTTATTTTTCTAAATTCATTTCCCCTGCACCTCCTAGCATTGGGATGAGTGTCCTAATCCATACCACAAAATGGTCCACAATTTTTATGGTTATCTCAATGTTAAAAATAATTTTCTATGATCACTTTGGTATCTAACCCCTTGTTTTGCAACTTGAAATCACTTGTCAAAGAAAAATTCATAAACTACTAACATCTTTCTTGCAAATCTGCTTGTCTAAGAATTTCTTTTTTCCACTAATATAAGAACACTTATTTTCTAAGGGTTCAAAAACCTTTTTACCATGTCTTTGGGTGAGTGGTGTGTATTCTCTCCTCTTGTACCTTTGTGTGATCTTGAGGATAAAAAATATCACTTACTCTCTTTTCTTTTTCTTTTCATTGTTATATCAAGGAAACCAACATTTGTATTCTATACCCTTGCACTTTGAGTAATCTTGGCCCGTGACCAAAAAAACTTGGATCATTCCTTTCAAAAGGCCTACCTAGGGATTTGTTCAACCTGGGGGACAACCTCAAGTCCCATGTTTTGGCATATTATAAAGAGCTAGGGGTGAATTGGAAGACACCCCTCTTGAAAGTGGAATCTTATTAATCTGGGCTAAGCCTCCAAGAACTTTATACCTTGGATAAGTGAAGATGGAGAATTGATTATCATCTCCTCCTACATTTTTGAAACTTCTCCCTTCCATATATATATTTTTCCTCACATACCCTTGAGGTATATAGAGGACTCCCTAACAATCGTATTCAGCCTAAATTAAGACCTTTCGATCATTATTCCTTGTGGTGCACCATTGATGGGGGGAAATTTCTCACATGTGTCTCCATGTGGTGAGATAAAATTTTCTTCAAGAAAGGATAGTCCTCCAAGGTAAAGGGTGTAAGGTGGTACATGACCTTGCATTCCCTATCTATACATTCATGCATGTAGATGGTATTAATGGGATGGATGTCACCATTCTGATTGAGTGCAGACAAAAGTGGTCATTGTGAGTCCATGGGGAATAGCACTCCCACTTGAATAATATAGGCTTGTGAAAATATTTTGTGTATTATTGTGTAAAACCAATGTATACCTAGATCAATATAATTCCTCTTAAGTGAAATATGTGAAAAGATAAAATGTAAAGGAAGCTTTAAATGTTAGTTTAATGTTATCACTTTGTTTGGATTAGTAAAAGTAGATTATTAGTTGTGATATATATCCTTTTAATTGAGTAAGTTGTTAAAAAAAATGATAGGTTGTTTAACTTAAATAACTTTGATTTATTAATAGATGACTTAGTAGTATAACATGTGGAAGGGATGTCTTTATGTTTACTTGATATTGGGAGATTTCTTGGAAAAGTGAATTTCATGGTTGTTGTGATTACTTGTTCGTGTTGGATTAAATGATAATTTTGATGGCTCTATCTCGATGCAACTTCCTTTTGAGTTAATCTCGGTTTTGAGGGGATTTTATTCTTTAAATTGGTGTTGGAATTTTTTTGGAAACTCTTATTGTTTTGACTTACCCTCGTTTGTGAGTTCTTGGGTAGTCGTTCTTCTTGGGCTTCCATAGGAGGGGAAAGAAAGTGTCACTTTATAATTGTTTCTTCTTATTGGTTCCTTGTGAATGGTTGCTCTTATGTTTAAATTGATTTTGGTAGGTTTAGCCTTGCACTTGAAAGTGGTTTTCTTTACTATGAATTTCTAGTGTGAGATGGTACATCCCTCACTTGGTGCAGTTATTTTGTTTGGTTTTGGTATCTTGTGCAAATTGGCTTGCCTATTTGTGATTTTGAGATTTTGTTGCTAGTAGGGGGAGTGGTTGTCGATGAGGGTCTGACTCGCAAAGTGGTTGGTCTAGGGTAACTCATTGAGAGTTTAATCAAGTGATAATCTACAAATTAATTAGGGGGTTTGGGTAGTATCACACATTAATTCAGCTAATGTAGCCTCACTGATGGCTCAAGTGCTTGTTATAATGGGTAATCCCACAATACTGGTTTACAATTTTTGGCCAAACTGGACACTTAATTGATTTTTTCTAACTAAATCTTCACTTTCAGACACCTATAAGGGCTAAACCGTGAGGAATTTGAAGATGATGCAAACTAGTGATTTGTGAAATTTTGTCTATAGAATATAATTATTTTTTTTCAAAAATTTTGGAATCATATTGCAATTCTTTTTCCATCTCCTTCGAAAAATAGTTTTTTTCAGTAAACACCATTTTTGAGTGGCACTCACCTTATAACACATAACTTTTTTTCCATGAAGGATAAAATTCTATTTTTTTCGAATTTAGATTTGTAACTACGATATCTAGTGCTTCCAATTGGTTTCATAGTGTTTTATTGAATATTTTTCTTAATCAAGTTTCAAAGTCAAACCACCATAATTAAACATAGGCATACTATATAACATACATAACATTTTTGTATGTACATCAAAATTTTTATGGATCAAGTGACTTCAATATCTAGCACTCTACATTTAAAAAAATGATAATATTATTCTATTTTTCCATGAAAAAAGAGCTTTTGATTTTCCTCTGTGGAAAAACCTACATCCATGGTACCAAAAAATAGCTCTATACTAATAAATTAAATTTATTTAAAATTATATTTTTGGGAAGCTTATAATAAGGACTACATACTTACCAAAAATATATTTTAAATGAATTCATTTGATCCCCCAAAAGGTAAATCAAAAGTGGTTTTTTATCAGCTTTTTGATAGGTGTAAATGATACTCCGGTATAGGTATGTTTTAAAACTAGCGGGGTTATATCCAATGGGGTTTGATCTAAGGTAGTTTGATCAAACCCTCTTCAATTGGAATGCTTTAAATGGAACTTCTTAAGGATTAAATAATTATATTTTCTAAAAATATGCAATTTCAACAAAATGCAGAATCTCCCAGAAATTGTAAACTAGCTTTGTGGGATTATAGTTATACACTTTTTTATTCATTTACTTTCAAATCTATCCCCTATTCAAGAAAAAGAACCTTCATCCATATCCAACCAATATTCCAATCTCTTCATCCATATTCATTTATCCAATTAGCAATCCATCCAAATCATCCATACCTATCTATCCTCCTTCCAATATAATATTTTATCCATCCAATTTTTTAAAATCCCTCCAAGACCATCCCTCATCCATTCAAATATTTCAATCCAACCTCCTAGCCAACCTAATTTTTCATCCATTTCCCTTCACCTTCTAAAGCTTAATTATATCCAATTCTAATCCTTATCTAAGAGATCACCTAATCCTAATCCAAAACCCATAAATAAACATCATGAGTTGGTTTGAAAAATTATTATTATTGTCGCATGAAATTGCACATTTCTAAACTAAGTCTAGTATTTGAATGACACAATGGGACTGATCTCAGGTGTAGGACCCTTGCTATTGAGATCAAAGCTTTGAACAAGGAAAACTTCCTTTTTAACCTAAATGCACCAATGTTGGTCCAACCTAACACTAGATAGCTATAAACTAATCCTACAACCAACAACTTGTAGAAGGAAAATGGAGAGAAAGATAAATGTAGAAAGAGAAGGGTGTGGTGATGTGCCTAAATTAGAATGATCCTTCCCTCCCACTACAACACAATTGATCAATCAAAGTGCCAAGAAATTTACACAACTCTCTGCTATACTAGTATCTGTAGGTTTGTAAGGAGGTCAGGGTTTAACAAACAGTAAGAGGAAAATAAATATTCTGCAATCAACTCCTATAAAAAAATTGAACACATTTTACAAGCATAGGAAACAGAGAAAATAATCATACTAATGTGAAGGAAAAATAATCTACACAATACACTAGAAGCGAGAGAAGGTAAGGTAACAATTTCATTCATCCAAAGTCATGGGGCATGTTTATAGTTATAGAAAATGCAAAAAATGCATGTCTCTACTAGAGAAACCAAAGAAGAACCCTTACAAAATGAACCTCAATCAAGCTTTCTCCTGAGACAAAATATCAAAACCTTAGAAACCATAGCAACTTACAAAACAAAAGGAGAGAAGACACCTATCTAGCTCAATCCAATGTGGAGGTGTGGGAAAATTATTCCTGACATCTGGGATTATCATAGTTTTGACAATCTTGAGGAGAAGTGCAAGAAAACCCCTACAAAATCTGCTACCAAATACAACCAAGGATGAACCTCTGATAGAATTTATGGTTGTAATTGCTAAAAGGGGCATGGGTACTAGAGTATGAGAATGCAACTTTAAGACTCGTTTATGTCAATAACTTTCACTACAAAGGGTGAATACACTTGAATAAAGGAGTACCATGCATAATGAGAATGAGACTTGTCACACAAGTGTGCAATATTGAAAGAACTTAAGAAAAAATGGGCAAGAAATTAAGATAAAGGGCTTGGCCAGTGAACAAGGAAATGGGTCAATGGAAAGATGAATCTTAAGACTTGAAAATACAACCTAAGTGATATATAGTAGGCCAAGATGGTCAACTCAAAAATAGAAACTAGGGCATAAAAAGAAGCTGAAGGGTTTAGGGTTTGATGGAATTTTGAAAAACCTTAGGATTGTGGCACTAAAGCCCTCTAAATCTACATAGATCTAACACAATTCACATTGAATTTATCACATCAATCATCATTAGTGAAGATTTTTTAGCCTTGTATTTGAGTTAGCACAATTTTAAACTTTTTACATTAAATCGGTAAATTTCATCATGTGTTGAACCCTATTGTAGTAACCCAATTGGTGCAAGAATATTTAGCTACCCCAAGAGTCAATTTTTGTCCCAATTGAAAGCATTTGTTCTCCTATATTGTCACACAAGGTCAATGATGTATGTTTCTTCACTCATTTTGACCATATTGAACCAAAAATAATTAACTTTGAAGAACAATTCAAGCTGGAATAAAATGGTTTTACAATTTTATTCCTAACATTATCAAAGACATTGAGACAAATATTTAGGGAATAATAACTTACTGTTTGGGGGATTTTAATTTCTCAAATTTTTGATGGGTAATTTACAAAGACAATTAAAAATGTGAGTTTTTAGATATTTGGAGAAAAAAGGATTAACAAGGTTCTTTCCAAAGTTTTTATACACCATTTGGCTTGTTTTCACATGTAAATGTTCTCTCAATCAAAATTTATAAAATTATTAAATTTCCATGGTTGGTTGACTAGAACCAATGCAAAGTTGAAGCAAAGGAGTTCAAGGTTTTATTTTAATATTTAAAGCTTTTAAGGTTGTGAAACTCCTCGAAAATACTTTAAGCTTCAAATATTAAATAGGTTCTGAAAAATTAATGAGGTTAGAAAACCTCCATTTGATCCCAAAATGGTTGATACAACCTTGTTGGAGCACAACCTCTAAAAATGCTGATACATATTTTCAAAGCAAAAAGAAAAGTGAAAAATAAAATTCACCAAGAATTTAAGGAGGTTTTAAAAAAAAATTAGTACTCGAAATGGTTGTGAGAACCATTCAAAAACTCGACACTCTCCTCTTAACTTTTTTTAAAATAAGAATTTTATGTAGATTTCATTTTGAATGTATTAAAGTATTTAAAAATCCCTCTTTTCTTCTAATGGAAATGAAGAGGCATGGATAAAATGTGTGAACTATTTTAAATATATATTTTTTGGTCAGATGTTGCAATTGTAAAAGCCATGTTAAATGTACTTGCAAGATATAGAAACCTAAGCATGCACAAAGATTATCCCATTCATTGATGCACAATGGAAGTGGATTTATATTAGATGTATGCAAAATATGAAAGCACCGATAGTAATTCATGTGAACTATTTGATCTCTTGGAATGTGATGATTGCAAGATCTGTATATAGTGAATTTTCAAAAAAAATAAAAATTAGAAACTTCCAATCAAATTCTACGGCCTTTTACATGATCACTTTTATTTGCACCAAATGGAAGTGATTTGAGTGTATAACACTATGATTTGCATATCGTTAGATTTACCCAAGCTTGTAGTGAAATAAGCGTAGAAACAAGTTGACGCATGGAAATGTTGCAAAGGTAATGAAATCTATAATTCTCGAAAAGGGGAAAGCACAATAGAGCTGAGTCAACTTAGACGCATTCTTCAGCGATAAGTTTGATATGGAAGGGAAGTTATAAAATCTCAAGTAGTGGGTTGGTGAATTTTTTTGTTGAAGTCATGGGTAAGAATTTTCCTGAACTGATGCAACATGAAAAGAAGATTAAGGAAATTATTGTAGAAGAAGAATTGAGCTTTGGAAGGGATTTGATTAAGAGCATTACAAGAAGTTATGGATAACATGCTTAGTGGTTAGTATGCCTTCATATTATGGGACACATGGGGTTTGAATAGCTTATGGCAGAAGAAATGGGCCTGAAGGTAAATTTCAGAGGAGGTCACGCTCCTGCTCCAAGATGGGTGCATTCTTTTGTAGTTAAAGAGAACTACATCATTATTCCTCAAATGCCTTTGAGATATTCTTTAGAGAGAAGATTTTCAAATGGAAACCAAAGTCTAAGGCATTCATGCATGTGGTTTTTAGACACGCTAGGGAGATGGTTACATCTATTGAAGTGTCATTGTTCATAACATTACACTTCGTCGATGCTTATGAAGAAAGACAAGATCTTGTCAAGAAGTTGTTAATAATAGTTAATTGTTGTGAATATAATGTCGACCCCTCCCTCGTAGATATATTAAAACTACAAGTGTAAGATTGTTCTTCGGCAAAGATGTTTTCCCAAACTTAAGAGCAAGGAGGACACATCTATGATACTGGAATCTATGAAGGTCCACATGGAATGGCTCTCTCATTAACAATAGTTGTTGTTTCAGTTGTATGTACTATTTTGATTACCAAAGGAAAGGAAGAAGATTGTAAAGGGAATAAAGAAACACTACTGGGTTATTTAGAGGATGGGATTCGTCACCTCAAAGATAAAAGGCTCATGCTAGTTCTAATATTAGCACATCATCTTCTCGTAACAAGGGATCAAAACCCAAGCAGTCATGGAGTTTCAAATGACATTGATGCAGATGGAATAAATTTTGATATTCTTTCCTTTGAAGATATTAAAAAAGTATAACGTTCTAGAGATCAAAGTTTTCCAAGAGGTCCATGGAGCCATTCTTTGAAAAGATCATTGTGAGTTGTTTTGTGAGTGAAAAATACATCAAAGTCCACCAAAGCTAGAGGGTAGAAATACACTTTAGGAATATGTCCATCCTAATTTTCATCAAACAAGAAAACAGAGATGGAGAAGACAATGGTAGGTGTCGAAGGTGTGAGAAGTTAAGAAAACTAATTTTAAAAAATGAAAAATTGAAGCCACAAAAGAAATAGATATCAAGAATGAAAGATTTAACTGTTTCTGAGTATGACAATCTCCTTCAGTGAGAAGCTAAAACAATTGTGCCTAAGCGTATTGTTAGTGGGTACCTTAAGACAAATGAATCATCAAAATATTCCCAAAGGGAAAGGATATGATGGAACTCCAATACCATACCTTGGTGAAACAAAGGTTGAAGTATATTTTTTTGGGATGTAAGTTAAGGTGGAGGATTCTAAGGATAATGTATTTGTCAAACTCCTTCCTCGGACGACCAAACAGGGAATGAATTTTACTAATGAATAGTGTGGTGATGTGAAACACGAGTTAAAGTTGGATAGTGGTTTATCTTTTGCAGGTCCTACTTTAGACATGAATCCTAGAGACGATAAATGAGCCATTGATCAAAATATATAGGAAGAATACATTAAGTCATATTATTCTACAATATTTAAGAAACAATAAAAAGCAGAAGTAATGATTGCTTCTACGACATTAGCAACTCCCTCTAAGCATTAGGTTGGAATGAAAGCCAAATGTGAAGAGGGAGATGATGAAGTAGTTCAATGAGAATAATCAAATAGCAACTATAGTTGTTCACCAAGTATCATTACCAAAAGAGAATTTGGGCCATGTTTAAAAGGAAATCCATTGTCAATATCTATTATGAGGGTTTTAGGAAAATTCACCGTCAACAATTCATCGTCATGATAAATTCATCTCGTGGAAAATTCACCACCACCAATTTATTGGCATGGATAATTCATCGCATATACAATTAGAAAATTTGATTTATGATAATAAAAATGAAAACATTTTTCAATATATTTTATTTTATTCTAGTTAACCAATTATACAACAATATCAGTCATCTATCTATTATTGTACTATTGCAAATATACATATTGTCGATAAATTGTAATAGAGGTTTTGTATTTCTGTTATTAATGTGGTGGAAATTATTCTTTTACAAAAAATATCTCAAGGTCTTCAAAATATATTAAAAAATGTTAATGTGATGAATTATCCACGGCGATGAATTGCTGGTGGTGAATTTTCCACGAGATGAATTTGTCATGGCAATAAATTGTTGGCAGTGAATTTATTGACAGTGAATTGTTGGTGATTTTCTGGTGAATTGTTGACGGTGAATTTGCTGATGAGTTGTTGGTGGTGAATTTCCCTGATGCCCTACCATGAGATTCTTTGAAATGACACATGATGTTTCACACCTGACTTGTGCTAATTTTTTTAAGGCATTTGAGGTTCAAATACCTCTTGTTGTTCACTTCTTTATTGTCATACTTGAACATGGGAGTCCAAAGACTTTGAGAGATGCAAAGGGTTTTGTAGTCAAGTTTTATATAAGAGAAGGAAACTTTAATCTTGTTGGGAGATGCATCCGTATGTTCTTTATTTATGGTGGCATGCAGTTTCCTCATGTCATTCATGCTCTCAAGCCCAACCCAAAGACTCATATTCAAGAGCCATGTGCTGTATCATGAATTTATTTTCACATGTTCTTGAAAGTTGTCATATGTTCACATCGGATTTCAGGTTTTGGAGCTCACACTTTCAAATTGATTAATAGAGATGGGAAAGGAACATATTGCAAGCTTCATTAGAAACCTACTTGTGGATTCAAGTTTCTAATTGATGATGAAGTTGTAGTCATGGGAGGCACTAATCACAATCATGCTACCAAAGATTTACATGATGCTATATGGCTTCTGAAAACTACCCTGAATGGAAGCTATATATATTCAGACCGTGGGTCCACCTGCTGAAGATACGTTTTATTTTGTTTCTCTTGATGACAAAGAAACATGGCCAGAAGATCTATTTCCTTTGCGGCTAAATTGGAAGGATGGTTTTGAACAAAAATATTGATAATTTCTTTGACGAGTCTGAGAAGTTGGCATTCTTCCCTAGAGTAATTGTACCGTACATCTATTATATAGATGATAAAATGCACCCAAGTGATCACATCACAACAATCATCATGATGGTTTCATGAATTTCATGCATAGAGATGAGGAGCTTTCTTGACCTGATGACACTAGTTTAAATGAAGAGTCACACCTCGTAGAGGTAACGATTGAATTGAAGAATTTTTGTTGTAAAAATAAATAAATAGTTTATATTTCAAAGAAAAGATTATGAAGGGACTTAGGGAAGCAGAGGAACCAGACAAAGCCTTTGTCAAACAATTTGGAGCGTTTATCAATTGGTTACAAGGAGCATCAGAAGGAGGAGGTGAAGAAGCAGTCTTGTGACTCCTCTAAATCTTGTAATTTTATAATTATAATTTCAAGGGAAATGTCTTGGCATCGCATCCAAAGGTCTTTTAAATATGAGTAAATTTCCATTAGGGGGTCTGTTTTTTTCAGCTCTAGGCAAGGAGTTTGTATAGGGGAAAGAGGGAGTCTTTGTGCTCCTTTAATTTTAATAAGAAGAATTTTCGTTTTTATGTTGATAATTTCTTTTGAAAGTTAGTTTTTCTATTTCTTAATTAAATTCTTTGTGTTTATAACCTTTTTATTTTCTTCCATATGATTTGGAATTTTATTTGTTCCATAGTTGTTTTCATCTTTTCTTTTTTATTTTATTTTGAGGAACCTCTGTTGTGTTCTTTGTTCATAGTTTGATTT
>VDFB02321947.1:0-100591 GCA_007258455.2 Sequoia sempervirens | reverse complement strand
ATTTCTAAGAATCCAGTGCTGCATTCAAAGACCAAGCATATATCTATCAAGTTTCACTTTTTAAGAGAGAAGGTGAGTGAAAAGGAAGTCAGATTGGAGTATGTGCACACTAAGGAACAAATTGCAGATATCTTTACTAAGCCTTTGCCTAAGGATACTTTTGAGTATCTCAGAGGGAAGCTAGGGGTGATTACCCCTCCTAATCAAAATTAAATGCATTGTATTGCATTAGTTTGTTCATTTCATAGTCATATCTTGATCCAGATTAATGTTGTGGTGGCTGCTACTCAGGGGGAGTAGTCAGATGTTCATATATTCAAATATGTGGTTTAGAGCTTATGTGGAGAAAAGAGATCTTTGTCATTGATGTCAAAGGGGGAGAAGAGTCATGTGAAAAATTGTGAATTATCTGGGGAGAAGAGTTGTGTAAAAGAGTTGAGGAGAAAAGAGTAAGAACCTAAGGGGGAGTAAGTGCTAAGAGAAAGTTGCGTTGATGGTGTTTTTCACATCATGTGTTGCCATCAATGCCAAAGGGGAGATTGTTGGATGTTTCTGATATGTGGTTGAAATTGATGTCAACACTATTGGCCTTGAAGACATTAGAAGTTGTATATGTCAAGGATATTGAGAAAATTGTAATAAAAAAGTTGCAGGTTGTCAGTGGTGAAGTGAAGTTTAGTATGTTGGTTAGCTCAATACGTTGATGATCAGAGGTTGTGAATTAAAGGGTTTTTTTTTTAGTATATCTAGTTTATCCACATTAATTTTTAGAGATTTGCATGAAGATTTGATCAAGTTATGAGTAGTTGTGTTTTGACAGTCATTATGTTGCTTCAATTGGTGTTCTTGAATGAAGATGATATGATTCTAGTGAATTCAGCTTGTTTTGGATGCTTCCGTGATTCATGATGTTTGTGGATGTTTCTAGATCATGCTCTATCTATGTTGCATGTCTGCATTGATCGTTGTGCTCGTGATTAGATATTTTCTCTTGCGTGTTCATGTTTTTCATGTTCTTGGTCAACGGGGTGTTGTAGTGTTTTGTGGATCTTTGAGGAATAATTTTTGATGGTTTTTTGTGTTCAAAGATTTTGTTTTGGGTCTTCACTATGTTGTGGCCGACATTGGTTGATTTGAATTGAAATTTATTTATTTTTTTGGGCCTACAGTTTGCATATGTTTTATTATTATGTTGAGGCCGACATGTAGTGATGCAATCTCTTGTTGTGGATATATATAAGTGATTGTTTATTCCATTTGAAGGAAGATGTGTGTATGATATGTGCGAATAATGTACTAATCATTCAAAGGTAGACATAGATTCTAAAGAAGAGAGAGCAGAGTGTGAAGAAGTGTTCATGTACTTAACTAGAACTGTAATCAGGCATTAGTAGATGCTATTTTCTCAGTTCAAAATCTTGTGGATGTAATCCAAATGTTTTTGTAAGACAAGTGTCTTCTTTTGGGCAATAATCCTTTCTATTTGAGTAGTGAGATCTAGGTAGTGTGCATGAATGCAAGTGCATTCCCCATTTATTTTTCTTTATATTTTAATAGGGTATAATCTTGTGGACTAACTTTCACCCTTTTTTTTCCCCTAACAGGGTTTCCACATAAAAGATCTTGGTGTTATGTGCATTTATGATGTGTTGATGGTTTATGCTTTCATGGTTATTTATCAGATCTGAGATTAAGGTTAATAAGTTTGATAAGTTTAAATTTTTGAGACAACTGATTTGGCCCCCTTCTTAGTTGTCTACCCTTGTGTTGCTAACAAATGGATGGTAAGGATTGTGACAAATGCATGTGAACGATACCCACAATCAACCAAGTAGGTGTGCACAAGGATCCAAGGACAAACATGATCTTGCCCCCAATCAAGCTTAAAACCAATTTATAGGTGATGATGATGAAAACATTGTTTGATATGGGAAGGAAACATCCCAAAAAAATGTAAGGATTGGGAAAGAAATCCCATGGATTATAATGTAATTAAAGGATCAAGGTTTGTAGCAAGGCTACAAACAAAGCCAAGGAATGTTTTGGATGATGCACTAGGTTGCATAGTAGTATTGTATGGATTAGGCTTGTTGCATTTGGAATGACTAAGCTTAGGACTAGATGGGATCATGGAGAGAACTTGGATAAGTAGATTATAATCTGTAAACCAATGACAAGGGAAAACCAATTCTAATGATAGGTATGAAATGATAAAGGATTGATTTTGATAAAGGATAGGAGACATAAGGATTATTGGATGGAATAATTAGCGTATGATCTCCAAGGACTATTTCCCATAGGAATAATTAATTTTCTCCAAGGTATGGGTTTGAATAATGCTATGAAGGCTATGAGATTATTTCATGGATAGTGTATGACCAAAGGATAGACATGTCAAGAGTTTTCCCAAAGCATGATTTATGTTTGTACCCCATTTCTTATCAAGATCAATGTAGGTGGGAAAATGGATGGAAACGATATGGATTGGATCCAGATAGATGGAAATGTCATTAGAAAGGCATGCGAGATGAGACAACTTTCCCCCAAGTGTAATGGTCCACATAGATAATTTCTCTTACACATGACACCTATTTGCCATGTTTTCATTATGGTACTTATCCAAGGTGCCATATAAATGGTTTTCACTATTGGATGAAGTTTTCTCTTTAATTTTTCCTTTCTTTCTTTTTATTTTTTATTTTTCTTGATGTCACACAAGACGCCTATTTGCCAAGTTTTCATCAAGGTGACAATTTTTTTATCAACAAGTGATGTTCTAGATAATTCCTAACTGTTCTAAATCTTTTGTAGATATTGGTGTCATGATATGCCAATAGTGGCCTTTGTGGAGTAGTTGTATTTTCAGGATCATAAAACTTTCATACAACTAATCGATGTCATTATGATCCTCTTTGATACTAGGGTTGACCTTAGTGACATACGCATATTGTGATATAGTTCCATGTGAGTCCTTATGATAAATAGTTGTTTCCAAGATGTGACAAATTTGTGAAGTAGGATTTTTAGACTTTAGGCGAGATGTAGGATTATGATGGATGATGGTAGGTGTGGATGGACTATTTGGCATTTTGGATGTAGCAATTTTTTATTTTCCAAACTTGGGATGGTGGATGATGGTGTTTGGAATTTTTATTAGGATAGTGTTTGGAACCAACAATTTTATATGCCTTGCATGATGACCATTTTGAAGGAGGTGGACATTTTTTATATGTGGGAGACCTCTTTTCTTGTGATTCCACATTTTGATTGGATATTGGAATTGAATTTTTTCTGTACTTGATCCATTTTAACTTTATTTTTCCACTTGGATTTTTGCATTCAATGGCCTTTGATATTTGATTTTGGACTATAGACTTGTAAGAATTTTTTTGGTTGGTTTCAATTGATGGGTTTAATTATGTTGGAATGATTTTTTATGGTGTGCATGGAAGGAGTGTTGGCAACAACCTTATGAAAAGGACTACTCATGGCCCCTATTTTGATGTTTGGATTGCATAAAGTTTCCCCTAATATCATGGAGGTATCACTAACACTATTTGATTTTCTGATTGAAGAATAGCCAAGACCTTGATGTCTAGGATTTGTATGAAACCGTACTAGTTCTAGAATTCCTTGTTCATTAAGGCCTAGTCCTCTTCCTTGATACTGCATGCTCTGAAATATTCTATTTGCGATGCGGTATTTTTTACTTTGAAAGACAGATGCAAACCCATCATTGTCTATGTGGAAATCATTGCTTGTAATCTTCTCATTTGCAAGAAATCATTCTTTGATAAAGGTGGATGATCCTAGTTGATAGGATTTTTTGGCTTTATCATTTGTCATGCTTGTTTCTTCTTGATCATTTTAGATGTCAATTTGATCCATCGAAGATTTTGTATCTTCTTATTTTACTTGATCAATGGTAGCTTCTTTGTTCTCTTTGATCCGTAGTAGCTTGTTTATGTTCTTCTTTGACTTGATCAATAGTAGCTTCTTTATTCTCTTCCTTGATGTTATCCATATCATTGATTTGATTATCTATGTTTCCAAAGGATGCAAGTGTCTCATTTTGGGAAATGGAGGTGTTTGGAGTTTGGATCTAGGTCCAACTTCAAATGTTTGATCATGGATGGTATAAAGGTTGATGAGAGGATCATTTTGGATTTCTTGTTTAATGGTAGGATTTTGATCAGGGATAGGTTTATCTTGGATGACATGATTGGGAATTGGATCTTTATTAGAGATTAGATTAACTTGGATATCATGGGAATCTATAGGTGATTTTTGGGTAACTTGATCTAGATTTTTCATGGAGTTTATTTCATCATGCTTTGGTCTTTTCTTTGGACGTATATCCCAAGGTTTAAGCAATGGAATGTGATTTTGGGTAATGGTAGGATTTTCTTTGATAGACTCAAGATTTTGCAATGGCAATAATGGAGTTTCAATAGCTAGATCTTTTTTGGTATTGGTAAGCGATGGAGGACATGATGGTGACAAATGTTTAGATGGTGTAGGATTAGCAATGTGACTGGATTTCTTAACTTTTTTTTTATTTAGGAGTCAAACAAGTTCCTGTGCTAGTTTTCCTTGAAGAGCATTAATTAATGTGCTTTTATTGGATGGTATTGTAGTTTGGGATGTAATGGATGGAAATGGATTAGTGGATGGTGGATTAGGATGAGATGTGGAGGATTGGAATGGATTAGTGGATGATGGATTAGGATAAGATGTGGAGGATTAGAATGGACTAGTGGAAGGTTGGTTTCCCTTTTCGAGGTTAGGATAATGATGATTAATGGATGTTTGTTGGGGATTAATGGTATGTATTATGTTAATCGGTTCTTGATAAGGAGGATAGATGGATGCGGGACTAGAGCTTATGGATTGTTGGTAAGATGGGTAGATAGATGGTTAACTCAGGATTGTGGGTGATTGGTATTGAAAATTGAGGATGGATTGGTATTCAACTTGACTAGGAAGAAGATCAAGGTAAATTGAAAACATGCTCATGATTTTAGATCGGGATGGATAAGGAAAACTTAGTGAGGACCATATAAAACTTGCACCTTTGGATGAAAATGCAAGGTGACAATGCAAAAGGGTTATGAGACTATGCTATGCTTCTTTTTTATGATTTTCAAGGATATAAGGATGAAAAGTGTCAATGTACCTAAGACCAAGATTACAGAATGGTGGGATGATAATGACCCTATGACAAAGGGATATGATATGCAAGGATGATAAATGCAAAGTGGGATATTAGACTAAGCTATGTTTTTGTATTTTTTGGATTATAAGGATATGAGGATGAAAATGATAATGAACCTAAAAATAAAGGTTGGGAAGCAATGATGATAATGACCAAAGGATATGGTATGATAATGAAGCTAAAGTGAGACTAAAGGATGTCAAATGATACTAAGGATGTGGACCTCAAGATTTAAGATAAAGGATACTAACCAATCTATGTTGATCCAAGATGGGAATGCAAAATGATATGGGACTAAGCTATTTTTTTGTGATTTTTTTATATATAAGGATGCAATGCAAACTAATATGACCCTAAGATAAGATATGGGAATGGAATGGTATGACTCTACAAATGACAAACTTGATATGATAAAAATGCAAGAACTCAAGCCAACTCTAGGTCTAAAGATAATTATGATGCAAGGCTTTACCTATGCTATGATGCATAGACACAAGGACAAGTGATCAAGAGAGGGTATGCTAAAGTAGGAGATGATGAAATCCAAGAAGATTTCTATACTCAAAGATGATGGTATATTCCCTAACTCAAGGATGATGAACCTCAAGTGATACGGGTGATCAATAGCCAATGTTTGATTCAAAACCTAAGGAGAGTAACCTAAGTGAAAGCTAAAAGATTTGTTTGACCAATGATGGATATCCAAGTGTGATAGGGTGAATTTACTTGCTAGAATATGAGAAGAAAACAAAAGAGAGCAAATAACAACTAAAAACACCCTACACCTCAAGATTAGCCTAAATATTAACTAAGCAAAGCAAAACATAAGATTTTACCTTGTTGAGTTCCCCTTTGGTTGACCCTTCGATCTTTGGTGTTGTATGCTCCTTGGATGGAAAGAGATGCAAATGTATGAGATGATATGAGGATGTAGAGATGAGTGGAAGTGGATGCAAGTATGAAAAATGGCTAAGTATGGCTCAAGAAATTTTTTTGCAAGAGTTTGGCTAGCATGAATGATCTCCCATAAAATGAGAGAAAAGAGGGGTATTTATAGAGATTTTGGAATTCTCTAGGGAAATGGACAATTGAGATTGAGCCACCAAGATAAAGATGTAAGGCTAAGGTGAGTTGAGAACTCACAAGCCTCACATCTTGACATGTGGCATGTGAATGGCTTAAAAAAGATGATGTGTACATGAGGTGGAAGGAGAGTACATGACATGGAGGTAGTACATAGTACCTTGGGATTGGACAAGATCTCCTCATAAAGGAGGTCCTTGTCCCCATGTGGGTGAGAGGATATGTGAGGAATTAAAAATTCCTCAAATATCCACATGGGAATGAGAGAAAAATTTAAAATTCTTTGGAATGCATTGGGGGATTAAATGTGAATTAAAAATTCACATGGGGAAAGGGGTGCCTTCTCCAAAAAGAAAAAGCATTTAACA
The DNA here is from genome assembly GCA_007258455.2 of Sequoia sempervirens. NCBI lineage: Eukaryota > Viridiplantae > Streptophyta > Pinopsida > Cupressales > Cupressaceae > Sequoia > Sequoia sempervirens. Next base: position 93,925 of record VDFB02321947.1, on the reverse strand, counting down.
AGGTTGACTTAGGACACATGACATGGAGATTAGGTTGACCTAATTAAGTGATTAAGGTTGTGCAAGTACTTGATTAGACCAATTAATGATAGATTAGAAGAGGGTTGTATTTCACATGTGACTTGATGTGACAAGTCAGAGATCACATGGGGAAGAGTGAAAGGAATTTAATATTCCTTGGAAGGATAAAAGGAATTAAAAATTCCTTGAGAGTTTGATTAGGATAGTTAATGAAGGATTAGAGGAGGGTTAGGTGGCTAAAAGAGATTAGAGGCCAACTTGCAAAATTTGGAGGATGTGACACATCCTAATCAAGGATTAGGCATGTGCACATCCCTAATGATGAGATTAGAATAGTTAGGATTAGATAAAAATGATGGAGGATGTGACATATGAGGAATTAAATAAATGTCATATTTATTTAAGTCATTTGATAAAAAGAGGGATTAAAGAGATAAGGTATTTATTTATTAATTAAATACCTTAGGAATTTGAAAAATTAAGGACATTAAGTAAATAATAGCAATATTACTTAATTAATGCAAATAAGGGATGCTTAGATGAAAAGGGATAAATTTGGATAAATTAATGTCCAAATTTAGGTGTCTACAACAAAGATTGAGGACATGACAAAATAGAATGATTGGAATGTGCAAGGACTAGATGGAATTATCTAGATATGCAAGGATTGAAGGATCAAAATTGAAAAATGATGCACCAAGATATTTAAATGATAGGCTTGTTTTGGACATGTAAGTCTAGTTCGTTCCTCAAAGGGCATTGATAAAAATTTCTCAGCAATATGTCTTGGTTGTGGTAGTTCTTCAAGATGTGTTTTTTGATAGACCTTGAACTACGATGTCTATGTTTGAAAAAGTGGAAAGTGGATCTTCGCTTAGGGATTTTAGTTTTGCAAGAGATCATGTGGACATTTGTATTGTTTGAATTTTTGAGAAAGATTTTGATATTGGCAAGGTTGAAATGTTATAGATTCTAGGTGTGATGTTTGATTGAGATTGAAAATGTTTGTTTTGAACAGCCACACAAAACATGACAAATAGAATGTTTTGGATGAATCTGATACAAAATCAGATTAAAAGTCTGAATGGGGACCTAGATTAGCCCCAAAAAATTTCACTAGTCTCAAAAAATTTGAAAACACTCATAAGCATGCACAATCTAGGCTAGAAAGAGGATACTACTTGTTGAGTCCTTGCTTGGATTACTCCATATACTAAGACAAGGTAGAAAACTAGATATATTGGTGACACTAGCTCCCCCACCATAACATAGTCACACCAAATCTCTTACCCTGAAGATCTAGAGATCTTATGAACCGAGGGATTTTCTAGACCTCCATCATGAATAGTACATGTAGGGAACCTTCAAAGGTCTAACTTCTTGCAGTACCAAGCAAAAAAGGGTTTTGGCCTCTACAAAAGGTGGTTTCTAGTTAGTGTTTTAGGATAATTTGGGGTCTATACATGCAATGTTTCACTCATTTAAGAGATCTCCCAGCCCTCAAAAAGGGTTTTTACACATCTCATGAATATTGAGGGAGACTTTCGTCAATATAAAACATCCGCACTAGGTGATTGATGACTTTCGTCACAACCATAATTATTTGTATAGCAAACTAAAATGAAAGTACTGCTTGGGTCGTTCGAGAGACAAGCCCTCTAAGGGTAAACAACAACAAGACAAACACAATTCCTTGGAATCTCCAAGATCCCACTAAGTGTGAGGAGAGAGCATTAATGTGTTTGCCTTGCACTAGCATGATGTTCTTTTTAGCCTAAAAATCAAATTTTTGGTGTGAGTGTAAATTCCAAGAGGTATTTCTGATTCCCAAGGTCGCACTAGGTGTGAGGGAAGAGCATACATACTTTGTAACAAAGACACAATCATAAGACAATACAACACTGATTTATTTGAAGTCCCACTTATGATGTCAAACAAGCAAGTTATTTTTTTCCCAATGATTTTGATGTAATTTATGGTAAATTTTTAACCATATGAGTGTAAAGATGTAGTTTGTTGTAAATTTTAATCCCATGAGTGTAAAGATGCAGTTTATTGTAAATTTTAAAAACCCATGAATGTAAAGATGTAGTTTGTTGTTTGTTTTATCCTCATGAGTGTAAATTTGTAAAACAAAAGAAAAATGATTCCATGCTAGGAAAACACAAAAATAGGCCAACAAAATGTTTCAAAAGAAACAATTTAGACTCCCTCCAAGATTGATGCCACACGCTGAAAACAAGAGATTAGTAATACAAAAAAAACCTTTAATGATAATAGCAAACTAAAACAACAATAAATTTTGCAAATAAAAAAAAAAAATTTAAAACCAAAATAAGCTATGGAAAGATAAGACACAGACCTTCAAAACCTAGAAAGCTTTCTACAAAATCATGCACGAGAAAATTGTTATAGGAAAAAAAAAGCGAATTTTAATAGTTAAAATTAAAAAAGTAGCAAATACAAAAGCAGCCATAACTTTCTCACATATTAACAAAATTTAAACAATAAAAAGTTTCAAAAATTTGAAAGCGAGACCTACAAAACCTAGAAACCGTTTTATAAGATTTTATGTGCCCATTTTTTGTGCTCAAAAGGATATGACGGATTTTCAATACAAATTCTTGGTTGTAACCTACAAAACTCATTTAAAACACTCAAAAGATTAGATTATTCACGTTAGGTTCACCAAATGTTAGATAGGGGTTAGAATCCAAATCCAAATAGCAAAGATAATAGCAACCACTCTATTAAATCTAAGCTAAAAACCCAAATCCAAAGCAACCAAGAACAATCAACATAGAAAGAAAATAGGAAAAAAATTAAAGAAAAATCTCCATGTTGAGTTTGAATAACCTTCCTTGCATCTCCTCAAATCTTCCTTTGCAAGTTTCCCTCAATTTTTTTTGTATGCAAGTACTTGTAAATGTAAGCACAAATGTTGGAGATATGTGGTTGTCAAGCCAAAATGAAGGAGGCCACTCTCTTTTATAAAAGAATTATTCAAACAGATGGATAAGATCAATCTTCTAGAAAGATGCCAAGATCAATGGAAGAGGATTCATGCACCACAAAGTAGTGGGCTAGGGAGAGCTAAGGATAGACAGTCAAGATTGAAATAAGACCAGAGAGAATCAACAATCAAGATTTGAAATGAGAGAGTGAAGGGAAAGTAGTGGAGCAAATTAAATAATAATTATTTAATTTGGGAGAGCATGTGGGCCATCAAATAATAATTTTTAATTGAAGAAGAGAATATTGACAATTAAATCATATTATTATTTAATTTGGAAGAGCAAGTGGAGGAATAAAGTAAATTATTTAATTCATGGAAGACATCTTTGACCATATTTTAAATTTGGTAAAAGATAATGGAGGAATAAATAATCGTTTTAGATAATTTATTTATGGAGGAAGAGAAAATGAATATTTAATTTAAATGATTATGCAACTCTTTAAAATAAATATAGAAGCAAATGGTGAAAGAGAATTAAATAATTAAGTTAGATTAATTATCTAATAGAGGGAAAGTGGAGAGAGGGAGTTAAATAATTTAAATAATTATTTAACCAAGAAAGGATGAAAAGGATTAATGAATAGACAAATAATTAAAAATAATTATTTAACTATAGATCAATAATGACAAGCAAATAATTAAATAAATGATAATTTATTTAATTATAGAGGGAAAGGGTGTTAACGATGCAATTAAATAAATATTTAATTTATTTAATTGATCAAAGGAGAAAAAATACCAAGAAAATGAATTAATAGAGGAATGTGATCAAAGAAAATATTTAAATAATTAAAATTACTTAATTATGCAGGGGAGAAGACCAAGACAATGGAAAAATGACGCTCGCAGACCAAGATATTTTTTAGTGTCTACAATCCCATTCAATCTTGACCCTCCATTTAGTCAATGCATCTTGATCATTGATTTCTCCCATCAAAAATATATAAATTGAGGCATTTTCTCTCATTTTGGACTTCTAGGTCATCATCATATCGTTATGCTATCATTTTCATCAAAAGAAGCTACCTTAATCATATCCTTATTTTGATATTTTCTTCTATCAATTCTTAATCTAGACATCATGATACTTGTATAAACAACCACATTCAATCCAACCACATAATCAAGGAGCATATCAAGTAGATATGGGTTCATCTACTTCAACTCAATCCATAAGATGAGAAAGGTAAAGGCAAGGTAATTGTTTTTAATTTGAATTTATCTTCTATTTTCTATCTTTTATCCTTCTAATCATCTTCACTCCCAAAATTTGATCCTTTTAGACTCCACCATTTTTTTAAAAAAATCAATAGTTTAGAAACTAGATTTTGAGCACTATCATTCTTTTTCCTATCACATTGTCTAAATTTAAACATATGTATGCTAAATTACTTGTTGAAGTTCAATTTTTTTTATTTTAAAAAAAATGGCCACTTTTGACCTCGTTTTGTCCCCCCATTCATGCACTTAACCTCTATAAATGATACAACACATTTTATGGTTGATTATGAATTTATAAAGTTTCACCCCATGTTTCTAGATTAGGTTAGTGTTGGTAGCAAGTAAATGCTAAAAAAATGAACTTAGGTAGTGTGAATATTTTCATCCATTAATTATCAAAATTTACATGGGTGGGTCCCATTAGGTGGAAATGATGTTATGGAGAAACTAAAAAAATATGGAGAAAGGATTTGTTGAATTAATTAAATATATTTTTTAAGAAATAATAAAGAATAAAGCATTAGGTCTGACCAAGGTTACCATAGCTTCCTATGTCTATTTGGATATGCATAAAATTTTATGACCAAGGACTTTACCAAAATTATCCAAATTGGAATTGCTAGGTAAATTGTAGAGTAGTCATTTCTTTTACTTCATTTTCTAAAACCTCTTGATGAGATTGCATATTGCATATGTAATTAATAGAATCAAATTACCAAGGGGATGGAAGATATTTGTGAATTGAAACTTTTTCACCAACCAAGATTTTTTTAACATTTTCCAACATCGTATTCAATATTTCAAGTTAGGAATTAATATTTTTAGTGTAAGAAAAAACTTGGGTGATAAATCTAGTTGCCTCAAAGTGGTTATGTATGCTGAAAACAATCAAGGACTATTTAAAATAAAATTGTAGTGGGTTAAATTTTTTATTTTCCTCCCTTCACCAAACAGAATGCCATGTTTTCAAAGCAAGAAATATTTCTTTAACTTGTTCAATCCTCCTTTGGAGATAATATCTAGTTAGGAAACACTAAAATATGAGCAATATATAAAATTTTCAATTCCTATTTAGTTGATTGTGTAGAGATCGCTCATGATTTGGGATGTAGTCATTATATCCACAAAATTTTAATTTCTTTCTTCTACTTTCTAATGCTTATCATAGAGAGTTATTTTCATTGCTAAATATTACCTATTGATTCTTACTTTCTTCTTCCAGCTTGACCAATTTCTTATAAATATATAAGTAGTTATCTCATAAGAATTTATCTATTACTTGGGCATCAATAAAAAATTTCTAGGAAATTTTGGTTGTTCACTTATCTTTCTCAACCTACTTGAATTTTTGGGTTATCTTAGTAAACCTACTTGAATTTTTGGGTTATCTTACTAGTGTTCTTATTAAATTTATTCTAATTTAGAGTACAAACATTTATTCCTTTCCTAAAGGAAACTAATTACACTTCTATGTTGAATATGAATGGTCTAAACTGTAATAGACTATTCCTTTGGTCACATGTTCTTCATAGATTTTACTATGGTTGGTATCAAAATTCCATAATACATGACCCAAGAATTTAGATCAAATATTTTTTTGAGCTTGGAATTCGTATCATGAGAAGGTTGGGGCAATTTATCTTTATAATTTTTTTTCTTATTAGAAAGATTAGAATTTCTCCATGATTTGAAAGAATAAAGTGGTATCTAGTTGCAAGATCAAATAAAGAGTAAAAGGGAAAATGAGGGATTTCTCATAGAAGAAAACATTACTAAGAAGGGAGTAGGAGTTTGGTTCAAGGGAACTACAATTTATGAAAAAAGGGAATTAAGGGTGATTTGGAATTAGTTTATTATGGTTTTCTATAACAACAAGAGTTTGCAGAGCAACGAAGTTCCTGCCAAAGTGTGCAAGAACGGTTTTGTTTTTGTTTGCAGGTTGTTTGATTAGTGTTTGATTAGTTTTGTAGTATGTAAGGATTGTGCAATTTGCAAAAGTAAAATGAAGCACTCAAACTTTGAACTGGGCAGTCCATGAAGGAGACATTCTTAGGTTTGAAGCTTTAGTCATGCCACCCATTTATATAAGACTTGTGAATAGATGGATACATTGAAACAAAAAATGAATTCATTAAAGATATTGTTCAAAAGATAATGCAAGAAGACAAGACAGTGTGGTAAGAAAATGAACTACAAAATTAAAACAATCTACCAAAACAAGCTTTGCAAACATTCAAGCAAATTCAATTGGTGGATTCAAGGCCAAATTCCAAATTCTACAACTTTTCCCAGCATCCTGCCTGCTTGTGACAGGATGGGAGCTTTGGAATAGGGTATGGACATTCATCAAGGATTACAGAAGGGGTATTTTTGTCAGATGTAATAGTTGCAACTGCCCTGATAAATATTTATGCAAAATGTGAGAGCATAGACAAGGCATCTGAACTCTTTGACAGAATGTCTCAAGGAGATGTGTCCTCTTGGACTACTTGATAATTGTAGGATATGCAAAAAAAATAGAAAACAAAAAAAAAACAAAAAAAAACATTGATTTGTTGAAAATGCTTTAGAAACATCCAAGCAAATGCAATTGACAGGTGTAAAGCCAAAATCCACAACCTTTAGATATCCATATTTCTATTAGTATTTCATCTACTAAACTGATAATTGATGCAGAAGCAGGGGATTTGCAAACTGAGAAAACACAAATCTTCAATGTTCCATCCACATGACCTCATTGTTTTATAATACCATGAAATCAAATTAACAAAAAAAAAAGACTACAATAAAATGCTTTGAATTAATTCAGGATTATTCTGTTTTCTGCTTATAGCAACTACGACTCACTATCATAAGAAGCCCAGTTATAGACTTCCACCAAGTCTTCTTTGGCTACTCATAAACTCAAAAAAAACTCTTATACAATTGACTGCCTAAATAAATAATATATCTACTTCAGAACCCCCATCAACAAACGAGGTGTAAGAACCAAAGATATTTTTATAATCCAACATTCTTAAGTACAACAAGTGAAACCTAACAACAAAAATGGAACAGAAAAAGAAAAGAAAAATCTTCAGCAACATGAATACTTTGACTTGGAAGCATCATCTCCATCAATAATTTTAACCTTGTCTAAGGACAATTTAGATGTATAGGAGTCAGAGTTCAACGCTTTCCTACTCACACTATTATAAACCTCTCTAAACACAATCTAGAAGGCGGACATGACTTTTTTGTTATCCAAGGCAGAGGTCTCTATTGAAAAAAGCCCCTCTGCTTCAGCAAGGCTCTTGCCATCTTCCACTGAAACTTCTTTGATATGTTCCAAATCACATTTGTTTCCCACAAGCATTCTCACCAGGTTGGTATCAATGTGCACTGCAACACCAAAAAAACAAAAGTTAGAGCTGAAGCCATTAAACATACAAAATCAGATGTTCAACAAAAATTCTAGTGGTACGGTAACAATATTCATGATTATGGCTTGAGTTTAAAACCAATTAGACCATGCTCTATAGATCACAATGAAGCCATTGGATGCAAATATATATTCTCTTAATATGCACCTGTACATTCATGTGCTTATGAGCCATGTTTTATATCTACGTATAAAAGTGCCAATTATGATGAAGGCCTATCCATATTTAAGTCGAGTGTCTATATTTGGGTCGCCATCATGCCAAATTGCAATAAAGCTCAATTCTCCTAGTATATGAAAAGGTTCATCCTAATTTCTTAATAAAGTGTAAAGTTAAGTCAAATTAGTCAAAGTGGAAATTTGAGAGACGTTTATCAAATTTCTAAGTGCTTGTAAGTTGCATTGATATGGAAGTCCAGGAAAATGTTGTAAAAAATGTAGAAGCACAATGTTGAATCTAAAATTATAAGATAACCCCAGACCTCTGGTAATGAAAACTGTTTTAAGTCCATAAGGAGGTTCATGAGTTTGGGAAATCCATCAATGTTTTGGCATTGCATTAGTGAGTGGGTCACAATCTTATAGTTAAGTCAACTGAACACTCATACAACTTTCATACAAAAAAAAATCTATTCAAATTGCCAAAAATTTAAGTCCAAGGATCGAGGAGATTGCAAATTTCACCAACATGCTAACAAATCAGTAGTAGGTACATCCAAAACTTTCCACCTCATCCAACGCCATTCATTGGAGACAAATAGTCAGGGGATGGATAAATTATAAGAAGTTGATGATTTATCAAGGTTTTAATCACTTTGTGTGTAATAACTACATCGTACACTAACAATTTTCAATGTTACTAGATGCATTGCAAATCTAATTCAGATAACTTTCTAATAAGAAGCATATTCACACAACTTGATTTTAAAGTGCATCTAAAGTTCTGACCATCATCCCAGCCATAGGACTAAGAAAGTTTAACTGCAGACACTTGGGGATCTCTTGAGCCATAATATTGCCTCATCACACTTATGGGTCTACATTCTAAAAATTGGCACTTCTTTGACTTAATGTTAAGTTTTCAGTAACTCCATAGGACTGAGAAAGTTTAACTGCAGACACTTGGGGATCTCTTGAGCCATAATATTGCCTCATCACACTTATGGGTCTACATTCTAAAAATTGGCACTTCTTTGACTTAATGTTAAGTTTTCAGTAACTGTTTGGAATTACTGCCCTTTTTGCAAAACACATAGTAAAAGCAGTATGTGTTGTTGTAGATAAAGTGTTCATGATCACCTGTGAGACTATTAGACATACGTTAATCTAGAAGAAATTCTAGAAAAGCTATATTCATGTACAACTCATTAGGAATTCTTGGAATAAATTGCAGAATCTTATATTTCAAGCTTGCAATTAAAAAAGGAGAATTGTATGACATGTAAAGGAACTTAAATTTGTCACATAAAAGAAAGAATAAGGGCTTCCTTGATCTAGGATAATTGATGAAGGTAGTTCTAAAGTATTGACAGGTAGCTCTCATAATTATGCTCTGGAATGTATGCATGCCAAGTGCCTTCACAATTAGTAATTTTTTTCCAAATAATTTTGGTGTCATATCGGTCTTGAAACATCATGAAATTGCTTCTTCAACTCATACTTGAAGGGACTAATTTTAGTAATTCTCTGTCGTAAACTTGAGTTTGAAATCCAATGAGATAGAGGGATCTCTCTGTTTCTATTTGAGGCTAATTGATATTAGTATCCCTCATTAACACCATTCACGTATATATCTTTCCATTCTAACAAAAGAATGGTGTTGAAATGAAGAGAAATGAATGAATAGAGCACAAACCTACAAGTGATAACTAACAAAACCAAAAAATGATGAGTAAGAGTGGCCCTAACATGCACATCCAATGACCTAATGACAGTGTTAGGATCCATAACGATAGTCTCACAATGTATAAAAGTTATCATTCATGATAGTCTTATATGGAGATTCGAATAAAAAAACTGTGAGCAATGACAAGTAGCAAAGGTGTAAAGTGTCCAGTTATGAAGACTGTAATAGGGCAGTTTAGTTATCAAGAGGATAGAGTAATGACAGTTACAGGGACAGTAAGCATAACAATAACAGAGGGGAGTCAAGACAGTCATAGAAGGCTATGTTCAAGACATGTTACATACCCTTGCTAAGACCTTTGTTCATTGTTAAAGCCTTCCCTAACCCTGTGCATTCTACTAGTTCTAGATAACAGTCCAATGAGTGATAGATTAAATAGAAGGACAATGTTGTTTTAAACATCATCATCTTTGAGAGGGTTGGAAGGACTTGTGATGACGTTGAAGAATGAATAAGAGACGGTCCATTATGATTTGGGGGTTTCACAAGTCAACAAGACAAGGATCACATGACAGTAAAACTTATGATGAGAGGACCATTATGATGCTGAGTAAATGTTGCAAGACCCAAAAGCATGGATATGACACATGGAAGGAGTTCAATCTTTAAGGCATTCAAGACAAGACACATAGATAGGTCTGATATGGCAGAATATACACACAAAAATATGACAGTCCCATGAAATGAACCTAGCAGGTGAAGAGTTTGAGGACAGTTTTAGTTGTCAGTTTGACTAAAATTGATGTCAATATTTTATGCCTTGTTTTCCTTCCAATCGACAGTGAGCAAGCCATGGAGAACTGAGTTGTATGAAATTTTACATGTATATCTTAGATGATAGGTGGACAATACCAAAGTTGGCATAATAACCTCATATAGTTATAGTCAGAACAGTGGTAGTCCTTCACAGAGTAGGCATCAGGAAGTGTAGTGATAGAACAGTCATATTGAAGAGATGAATGACAGTCTATAATGGGAAATGGCCATCCTAGGGCAGATAAAAGAAATATGACAGTATTTCAAATGGCAGTATATTCATGACATGTATAGGGCAGTCTATGGAGGGCAGTAGAAGTGCACAGTCAGAAAGAGTCTAAAAGACTGTTACTTACCATGGCAGCCCAAAAGGGAGGATACACTTAGAGACAAACACAAATGATCAATCAATGGTAGTCATGACAATGAGTCAAATGCCAAATCACAAATGGAAATCCATGAATGGCATAAGGTCTGGAAGAGATTCATGATAGTAGATAAAAGTCTAAAAATGACTGCCATCACAAAGATATGATTATCTAAAGGTAATGCGTCAGTGCTATCACCTGAAGGTTGTGTTTCAAATGATCAAGATGAGAAAAGAGGCTATGAGAGTGTTGACAGAGATGACATAGTGGCCATATGAGGACAGTCACGAAGAGTCATGAATGCACAGTCCAATCATGAAGATAATATAAGGACAGTCATGAAGACTCAAGAAGCAGAATGAATCTACAGTGCATAAACAGTGAAAAAAAAATAGTTAGTTGAAGAATATAGTCACCTATACGACCATGGGATATTTACAAAGACTGTCACAGGACAGCCATAAGAGATGAATGAAGGATAGTGTTGAGAGGAGTCAAAGAGAATCCACTACAGCCTAAAAGGGACAGTCACAATAGTGAATAGATAGAGATCTATCTAAACTGAAAAATAAAGTGAAAGACAAAAGGAGAAATTCGGTAATGTGTGGCATTTCAATGAGAAGAGGACTGTAGTCGAATAACAAAAGTAGCATGACAAAAGAACCTTGAAGACATAAAGCATGTCTCAAATTCAAACCTGGAAGTTCTCCTATGCCTCCAAGGGATTGTTGACCTTGTCAAATCATCAACACATGTCCTGTACGCATGGTAAATGAACAATTATGAGCAGTTGCCTGTGTTCTTATTAGTTATAACCACAGCCTCTAAAATCTCTCCAAACTGCTTAAAGTACCTGTGCATGGTATCACTTTGAGTCTCCCATGCCAAACCTCCAACAAAAACTTTGGTAAGTGTGGTGTCTCCAGACTACTAACCTGTAACTGAAACTGATCTAGGCGCCCTTATTCCCTGTACTTTAACAACAAACACCCAATATCACTGCTTCCAGGAAGAGTATAATGTAACCCAACAAAGCAGAAACAAAATTGCTAAACAGATTAAGCACAATGAAGAGAATGCACAGATTAATGTGCAACTGAATCTAGGATTCTTGCAAGCTGTGAGAAACAAAAATGAGAATTAGGAGATCACCAAGAAGATTGTGCATTAATCAATCCAACCATCAATAATTTCAGTTTACCTGAATAAAAAGTAAATTAGACTGTTGTAGATCAACACGAATATCATATATAAGTCTCTCGAGATTTTGTTGGTAATTGTCAGCAGTTTCCTCAGAGTTGGCATCACTTTCACCTTGATACCATAAAAAAGTCCTTAAAACTTTAGAGCTTTCATTATTGTATCCAAGAGCTGCTCTGCCTGTGAATAACAACCGATGGTGACCGCCTATTCATCCTGCAGACCAGCCATGTCTCCTCTACATGCAAACATTGACACCATGTTAATCGCCAAGTGTCACAGCCTGTCAGATGCAAATCGTTTATCGTGCGGTCTCTTGCCTTGAAACGCTACATAGCCCCTGACAACCTCTGCAGCACCAACCACAGGCAGACAAAAATACTGAATAAATATTTTGACATAAAAATCGTGCATGTTTGCCCCCCCAAATTATCACTGCTCTGTAAAACTTGGAAATATCTGCATATTGATTGGCCAAAACAACATTGCTTTAATCACTGTTTAGCGATTGAAGGGTCCGCTATAATTCCCGCAAGAACTAATAATGAAAGTTCAACACTCACAAAAACTAAAAAATGGGGTGTTGGATGGGATAAAGGATATAATTTAGGGGACATAGGTTCCTTATCAAAACTCAATAAATTTTACTAGAGGAAATATTTCAAGAAGTAAGGGGACTTAATAGGCAAAGGGAAGAAGAAGGAATGCTCATTATTTAGGAAGAAATAAAAACACTAGGGGAAGTGGTAGACTATGGATAAGGAATGAGAATGGATTGGTGAGAAATAAAATACTTTTCTTTTATAGGGAACAAACTTTGAAATTCTTCACAAGTTTCCATGGAGACACTAAAGATAAAAAAATTGGGGGATGTTTTGATAACCACCATCTCAACCAAGGTGGCCTTGTTTATAAGAAAATATATAATATTATGTATATGGGAATTTATAAAGGAATGATAAGGGACCTTATAAATAAAGGGTGTGAGAATAATTTTATTACTTACAATATTCACATTTTGAGAGGGGACATGGTCTTGACTTAGTTTTTTGAATCAAGGTTTCCTAAAAATATTGCTTGGAAAATCTTTTAGTAGTGTAGGATTATTTATGTAGAGGGTTCTCCTTTTCTTGAAATTTTTATTGTTCATCCATTTTGTTGGTATCACTATTTGTTAACTTATTAGTCATTTCTCATTTCTCAATGCTAGAAATTAATTTTCTATAACATGAGAAAGGTTCCTTTATTTTTTGGTTTATTTCAAACGATATTTTTTGCACTACTAATGTAACTTATTCATTCTTGAAAATGGCTCCCTTTCTCTTTCAATCTCTAGGTTGTAAACAAGGTTTCTTGCTTTGAGACTCATAAATTCCATGGAAAAAAGTTTCAATTAAGAAGAAATATTCTATTGAGGTTGCACAAGGGAAGGGGTAAAGTGTCTCTTGAGGAAAAATTTAGTAGAATAGGGGACCTATAAGGTAGCATTCTAAGATGAATTTTTAATATTTGGTATCTTTCTTCAAAGTTATTGAGGTAAAATGAAGAGGATTTGTCATACCTAGCCATTTTTCCAAGCCTAGAGCCAAGGATGAATATTGATTGAGAAGGTGTATTTTCACCATGGCCATATGTTTATTTTATTTATTTTGTGTGTTCATTTCTTGTAGTAGTATTTTCTTCTATTTTCTCTAACTAAGCTTTCTTTGTGGATTGCTCTAAATTTTATTGATCTTTAGACTTCAAGGTTATACTCTTTTGGGAGTTTGGTATCTCCATGTATAGTGCATAGTAACATCTTATTCTTGATTCTTCAACCTATAAGTTAAAAATGAGGTTGAAGTGATAATTCAATTGATAGTCAAAAAACCAATATCATGAAGATTCACTTTAGAGGGGTACCACCATCATTCTTGCACCTTGTGATTAGACCATGATAAGTTATCTTGGAATGGATTATCCTCTTTTTATTTATCTCATTCCCATTTACACATTTAATATCAAAGTGGAAACCTAGCTATATAAATGAAAATGTTTCTCCTTTGGAGGAGTATTTTCTTTTTAATTTTGTGCTAGTTCATACGTAATTTTTTATCTTCTAATTTTGCAACTTAGTCCAATTATTTGGACCTATAGAAGTCAAGGGAATTATTTGCAAGGTTATAAAGATATTTGAAATGAGGGTAATATATATGTATAAACCATATATCTTTGATATTGGCAACCTTATTAGTAAATATGCCTTATAAGTGATAACCCCATTCGACAAAATTTATCTATAAAGAGAAGTTAGAAAGAAAGCCATAAAAATGATAAGATAGTTGTGCTTCATTAGTGAATGATATGGCCATAAGATTTTTATATGGAATCAATTTCTTTATACCATTCCCAAAATCATGATCTAGGATATCATGTTTACTTCCATGCTAATTTAAGATGAAAAATATAATGATAAGGTAGTTGGGTGATGGGTTTGGAGGACCCATGGAGATGAAAATCTATATACATGGTGAAATAAAACTATTCCCAAAGGATCATAAATAAGGATACTCCTTCTAATGGAATCATAATTCATCCATCTCACAAGGGCCTTGGGGAATGAAATCACCACTTGGGTGCTTATCACGTGTGCCACAAAATGATGAGATGGCCAATGGAATTGTGTATAGTGCATCACTTTATTTATACCATTAAAAAACTTATGATATAGGATATCATGTTTAATTTCGTGGAAATAAGATGTATAATACAATGATAGGGTAGTTGAGTGACAAGTTTGGAGGATACATTGATTTGGATATCTAACTTTTATCAAAGGAACATCAATGGGGATACTCCTTATAAGGGAATAATAATCCATCCATATCATAATGGTTTTGAAGAATAAAATCATAAATCAATGGGATAGTTATCTTAAACATACCAAAATTTATGATAAATTTAGAGAATGTGCTAAAATTGATGTCCACCCTTGGAGTTTAGTTAAATAACAAAATGAGATTTCCTTTGGGATATTGAGTGTTAAACTTGAAGCTCATGCATATTAGGGATGATAATTTATAATGTAGTGATAATTAATCTAGGAGGGTTGAAAATATAAGAATATTATTCTTCTACATTTCCTTAATTATCTTAACTTGGAAAAGGTAATTTCTTGTGCTACATTGAAGGTATGTGGAAAAGGTACATGGTCTATTATGCAATAAATTTTCGTCACCATTTTTCCTATAAATAAAAGAAATAGTTGATAAGATTTACTTGTAGGGTATATTGAAAATGAATACTGGTAAGTTCACAAAAGGTTTTGAAGGATCAAGGATGATAGGAATGACCTAGAAGCTAGGGCCACCCTCAATTCTTTGGCATTTGAAGAAATAATTTATATTTTTAAATTAGATTGTCTAATGATTTAGATGATTAGAAAGACCAAAATATTCCTAAATAAATATCTTAATAAGATCTAATATAGTGGTGTGATGAGAGTCCTTAACTAAAAATGAAATATATTACTAAATTCCTTAGTATAAAACTAAACCAATTTAAGTATTGGGTGGACCGATTTAGTGAGGATCTTTCCTAGAATAGAAGTCCATATGTGACATATCTCCCACTAATTTTGTAAGGAAATTTGTCTCGACCTCATTCTTAATATTCATAATATAAAAGTGTAATATCTAAGATATATAATAGAAAAACTCAAATTTTATGTTACAAAGGTTATTTTATGCCCAAAACTTAGTTCTAGGTTGTTTGTTATCACTTGTAATGATTCTCAATAAATCATCTCTTGAGATCCATAATTTTTAAAAAATGAGCCTAAATTATATTCTAGATTGAAAAAGTTGTGGCCTCTAAAAGTTGGGCTTGTTGGATATTGAAATCACCTTTCACACTTCTTGAGGGATTTTCCTAGCTCAAGGTTAGGGAAATGTCATTCCTTAGGGTAGAAAAATATGTTCATCAATAAAGAGAGATATAATTGTTATCACTGAGAACTGCAACCTTATTGAGTTGAAAAAAACTCAACCTACTAGTGAAGCATGAGATCTTTTCAAGGTTTGTGGGTTACCTATGATGGAAAAGAATCTCCATAGAGGGTTGGTTCCCTTGGCACTCACCTATCCTAACCTAGAATAATGCTTCTACTAATAAAAATGGATAGAAGGATGACATGAATTGAACCTAACTATGTCGGTGATGCACCAAAACATTTTGCTGAGACTTTGGGTTATTGTTTTGACACACAACTAATCAATAACTCAGATATTTGTACACAACATTAGTGTTTGGCATATCTATACATATTAATATTTAATATAGTTTTTTTTAATAGTTTTAGAAGGAAGAAATATAGTGTTCTTCACAACTAACATATGTTCACATAGTGACACAAGCAATAACCTACACAAATATACCTTTTTTTGTTTGAAAGATGATGAAAATAAGGAATTCATCCAAGGATTTGAAAATGAAAATCACATAAAATTACATCACTCAGGTCTCACATACATAACAAGAACAAAAAATTTAAAGTCAAAAAATGCTCAATTTTATTGATATGTATCTTTCATGAAATGTGTTATAAAAGTGTTCTTAATTACTATGAATAAGAAAAATGGAGTTACTGTAGACACTCAAAATTTTCCTCATAATCATCACAATATTCATCTATTGATTAAATGGATATTATTATTCATTCAATACTTTCTTCTATTCATGCATTTCATCAAATCATTAAACCATCTCATTCTCATTCACTATCCGTTTACATAAACGATCATATTCGTCCCATGGTCATTCACTAACCATTTGCATAAATGATCATTCCCGTTCATTTCCATTCATATTATTTTTCATAAACATTCATGTCCGTTTCCATAATAAAGCCCAATCGTTCATTATCATTCATATCATAATAAATCTGTTATCATAATCATCAAATATCATTTCATAATAAACTAATTATCATAATATTTACATTTCATTTGCATGAATCGTTCACTTCATATTGCATTTCATTAAATTATTAGATCATTAAAATATTAAATAATTATCATCTCATTATCATTCATAATGCATTTGCATAATAAATCATAATCATTTCATAATCATTCATAAATCGTTTCATGATCATTCATGAACCATTTCATAATAGATCATTAATCATGATTATCCATATATTGTTTCACCATTCATTCACATTTGTTCATAGCATAAATCATTGTCGTTAACCACCTTCATAGCATAAATCGATCGTTTGCATAAATAATTTTGCATGTTTATATTTCATTAATACTTAAATCATTAAAATCATGTCACATTAATCATTTACATATTCATATTTCATTAAATCAACATTAAATCATTATTAATCATTTTCATTCATATTTAAAATCCATTTACCATGCATTTATCTCTCATCTTTTATCATTTTCACTCACATATATTTTCATTTAATCACATAATGTGGGATAAATTTGCATTTTTAGCTAAAATATTTAATCCCACATTTCCCTCTCAAACACCTCTCCATCCTCAAAGATGCCTATTTAAATGGGATTCCTCTCTCTTTTTCAGCCTCACGATACATATATTTGCACATCTTTGCATTAATCCATTCACCAACTGCGTCTTGATGCACCTATGCTTGCCAAATCTGAGAGCAAAAGTGCATGAACAAGACCTTGGTGTTAGGATGCCAATGGAGACTGATTTATTTTAAAAGCATTTTTGTTTGTTTCTGTAGTTTAAAAATTTGCATTTCTAGTTTTGTTTTTAATTAGAATGGCTCTATTGATGTGGGCATGAAATGGTGATTCTTGTTCATAGAATCATGCATTTTATGACTCACATTTTGGTGAACCCGAATGTTATTTTATGTTTTACATGTAGGTAGATCATTAGTAATGATAGATGCATTATGAACAAAGAATGGTATTCTCATTGTTGTCATAATCTGCTTGTGAAAGATCACACGTCTAAAAGGCTACTGCTCAAGTTTAAGAATGTAAAATTTTAGATTGTAGCAGCCGGTATTTAGTTTTGTTTCATTCATGTTTTACCATCAGTGTTGGATATCTTTTTGTTTCTACATGCAAAATTTCATGGGTTTGATTTGAATGATTATCAAAAGACATGTTATTGGGAGATTTCATCATCTAAAGTGCCTGCATCCTTCTCTAAATCCACCTTCAAACATTTGCTTGGAAGCTTTTTGTGTTATACTTGTCTGCAAATAACATTTGCTTGAGAGTTGCACTTATCTGCCTTACTTTTGTTTATTGTATCTCTTTCCATATTTATATATGCATGGGTTTTTGCATGCATGCTTATTATATATCTATTGGGGTTTAGTAATTTGTGAACCTATCATAGCATATGTAATAACTTGTGAAATTTCCTTCAAAGTCTTCTATCAAACAGTCCTCTACATTTATAAACTTCCACATTTAGCATTTAAAAGCTTCCACATCTAGCAGTACATTTTTTCCTTGCATGCAACGGTTGCTAAAGATTCTTACTTTTAATGTCTGTGGAATGTTTCTGATGAAAATGATGTGATAGGGATGTGATATTGAAGAGGCCTTTGATTCTATCCACGCTGTCTAAAACTCTTATGAGCACAAGAAAATGAGAGGGGGAAAAATCAGCTTTTCTGACCTCAAATTTTATTAGCCTTCTTTCATTGAATGCTTGCTATCCTTAAATTTCATACGAATCCCCTGCATAAAAAAAAGAAAAGCATATAGCCCATCTGAGGTTGGAAAATGAAACTATTGTGATCAAATAGAAGTCTTCATGGAAACAGTAGGGTGTTCGGTTGAGGTTGAAATAATATAACAAAAAAAAGTATGTCCTTTATAAATCGTTAGTTTCCTCTAAAAAGAATGTCTTACTTTTTTAAAAAGTCTTACTTTTTATGAACCAATAGTTTCCCTTAGATTATTCTAAAAAGCTTTAAAAGGAAAATATATATATATATGTTGCTAGTTTAGCTTTTTAGATTACTTTTAATTCAATTTTAGTTTATCCTGTCTTTTTTTTAATTTAAGTATTTTCTTAGTTTTAATTAGATAAATAGTTTCATATTAGATTAGTTTTTAATTTTAAACTTATTTTTTAATTTAGATTAAATTAGATTAACTTATAATCTTGGATTAATTTTTAGTTTAGGTTATCTTTTAATTAGTTTTAATTTAGAATAATTTTAGATTTAATGTTAACTTTAGGATAAAATTTTAGATTTTAATTTAGAAATTTTTTATTTTTGTTATGTTTTGATTTTTCTTAGGGGGGAAAATTTAATCTTTTTGTGGCTTGTGCAGGACGTTTTGTCAAAGACTTAAAATCAAAACTACTAATGAGATTTTGATGCAGGACATTTGTCGAAGACATGATTTTGAAACCAACTATCTTTTAGCTTAGAAAACACTTCAATTGGTGCTTTAAAATGAACAATTGTCTTCTCTCACATAGGCTTAACTAGGGGGTCAATGAACACTATTTTCTATGCTTGAGATGGTAGGGAGTATGCTCTCACCTTGTTCAAACTTGGTGATCAAAAACCAGACCCATTTGTTTTTGTGTTTATAACCTTAGAGGGGCCTTCCTCGAAAGAAGGAACGACTTCAACCAATTTTTTGCTCAGGCCGATATATAAAAGGATGAGACTAAACTGTCAAGTCCTCATGGTATGTGGTCCTTAGCCGTGCAGTTCCATTAAAAAATGGGTACCTACCTTTTCTTTTAAAGGTATAAGAGCCCCTAGTAGAGTTGTTAAAGCCTTAAGTGGCTTGTTTTATGCTTGCGAGGTGCCATGTCCCCAAGTATTCACTAGAAACCTCTTGTTTTAGAAGCCAAAAACCCTTCTATTCTCTGGTGCATCAACGGTCATTGCCAAGGCATCCACATTCTTGAAATTCTTAGTAGAGGTGAAGAGCCTGTCATGGGAGATTTATGAGGGCTCAAAGCTTGGTTGACCCAGAGAAGAGAGTGTCATGGAGGGGAGCCAGTGTGGCCAAGCTTCTAAGTCACCTGCTAAGAATAAGTGTGGCTGGGGAAACCCACGTGGAATCCAGTGAATATAGTCCTTACCAACCTTAGGATTTGTGCTTGTATTGTCAAAATCAAACATTTTGTCTGCTATGTCATGTGTGTGTGTTCAAAAATAGAACTCAAACAAACATCACACCTGGTAATTTGCAACACCTCAAAACATTCCCAAACCATCAACTAAACATGTCTAATCACTATCCTCCATATTCATCCCCGACCTATGAACAAAACCAAAGGATTGAATATATTGACCTTTGTTTGAAAGAGCTTGAAAAACAACTTGAATCCCAACATTTGAATGAAGTGATGCAATCATCTCATAAGCCTTTATCCTCATCCAAAACTACATCATCCAAGTTCAATGTCCATGAATTTCTGCAAAGGCTAAATGAGAAACCTAAGTCTATGTCCTCAAACACAAATAATATTGAGCAATCCTACCATGTCATGCATCTATCTTCATCCCCCATAAGTCAAAATAAAACCCATGAGTCTTTCACCCAAGTTAATGAATCTATCCAAACATCCTCTCCCATCATACCGTCTACATCCAATGAGTCATGTCAATCTCTTAGTCCAAAGCATGCTAGCATAGAATCCCCTACACATCAAGATCAAAGTATTATTTTCATTCCATCCAGTGATACCAAAAATCTCCAATGCTCTCCGATCTTTGACCAAGATCCCATCTCTCAAGAACCTCATGATGATCCCCTTATCTCTTTTTGTTCCATCCAAGATGATCCCCTTCCATCCCAAGAGAAAAATATCCTTCCAAGTTCTCCTTCCACCTCATATAATGAATCCATACCATCTCATGATTCCATTGCATCTTGAGAGCATGATAATTCTTCCATCATATCCAATGATTTCCTACCATCTAATGATCAATATATTCTTTCCACAAAATATCAAGATTCCCTTCCTCATCAAGATCAAGATATACCTTCATTCAAGGATACCCTTTCATTCCATGATGATGTTTATCCTTCTCATGATAAGGATATGTCTTTCATACCACTTCATGATGATTCCATACCTAATAAATAACAAGCTACTCCATCTCCTCCACCTAATTATTCTTTTCCAAGTCAAGATCAAAGTACCCCATTGTCCCCATGTCAAGATCCTATCACCCATCCTAATTCCCCTCATGATCACAATCCTCCACAAGATTCTATCACCCCTATTCAAGCTATCCATGAGCCCCTTACCTATCAAATGGGTTATCGCACTTTTATCCAAGGTGGTTTCCTCAAATATCTTGTTATTCCTTCCATAGCACATCCACCTCACAATAGACTTGCAACTTGTTTCATAAACAATACATATCCCATTGGCAAATGAATGTGTCAAAGTATGAACTAAAAAGGAAAAGGATTAGGCCTTCATGAACAAGGTATCCTAGAACCCCTTTATATCCAATAAAATCCAAATTATCAAGGCCTTGGTTATACACCTCACACTCAATACATTGGTACCCATCGTAAGTCCATATTCCATCAAAATAAACCCAAGTATCCTATTCCATCAAACCTTCCATCTATCCTAGGTCCTTATCCTAGTCCATCAAACCTTCCATCTATCCTTGGTCCTTATCATCCAAACCCTAGTTCATTAACCCTTCCATCCATATTGGGGCCCTACATCCCTCCATCTCCTATTCATCAAGAACAACAAAGGCACACATCCTTGATTCACTCTCAAAATTCTACCTACATTAACCCATCCATGATACCTCCATATCATTCATTTCCATCCACCCATCCCATTGCTCTTGGAAGCAATTTGGGTGTCAAATGTCAAAAGCTTCCATATCAAAATCCACATATATCAAAGGATCAACATGTCTCCTCAAAGAGCCATGCAAAAATAAAAGAAAATCTGATCCAAAGTCAAAAGTAAAATCCAAAAGGCCACAAAGGCCCATCAAAGTCAAAAGAAAAATTCAAAGGCCATAAATGACCACAAAGCAAAAAGAAAATTTCAAAAGCCACAAAGGCCCACAAAGCAAAAAGAAAAATTTCAAAGCCCACAAAGAAAAATCAAAGTCAAAATCTATGTGGATTCCTAAAAAAATAATAGAAGCAATAAAATCTAAATTGGCATCCAAATTTTCTATTCCAAAAGCTTCCTTGAATCTTCCATCTAAAAACCTATCACCTTCCAAATCCATTTTTTCTCCATCACTCTACCACCCTTCAAGGTGTGTGTCGAAGTTGATCTTTCCATCCTTTCTATATAACCATCAACAAGCCTTCCAACCTCCTATCCATTATCCAACATTCATCCCCCATTATCCTCCTTTAATTTACAAACCTTTGCATAAGCCCTTAGCTTCTTCCATCATACCATCAATATACCAACGTTTATGAGCCTAATCCTCATTTCCATGGTTTATTAGAACACATATTCGAGGGATATTAGCCGTGAAACTTGATGCTTGATTCATCCCTCCATATTCCTATCATGCATATACTACCTTCCATTTTCATTCATTCTTATCCATATCCTATTTTTCCCCCCTCTTTCTCTTGCACTCTACACTTTGGGGCAAGTTTCATCCATCCTATCATTCATATCCATTATCCTCTTTACTTTCATCCTTTACCTTTCCACCTTTGATCTTGGCAAGGCTAAGGATCTTCTGGAACATCATGTATCTTATCCTATTCATGTTTATCCATATCCTCCATGTCATATCCTTCACCTTATCCATATTCCACCATCCTATCTAAATGCATCATTTCTTCCCTTCCTTGGTCTTGATGAGGAATAGGGGCAAAGTATTTAGGCATTTGTGTCCATATCTTATCTAGTTGATCTTGATCATCTTATTCATTAGTTTTATCCTTGCATTCTTTTGTTCCATATCTCCTAACTTATCCAAATCCATGTCCCATTTCCTTCCTTGGTTCTTGATGGGATTAGGGGGAAAAAATACAAATGCATGCTTTGGATTTCCTTTCATATCCTTATGCATTACCATTCTATCATATTTCACATCTTTATCATTTATCCATGATTAAATTACCTCCAATGTTAGTCATCATGCCCCTTTGCAACCTTTAATATTATCATGCAAATCATATTTGAGCCTAGCTATAAAACATTATCCAATCCTTGTATCTTGTGTCAATCAATCATCAATCTTATCGTACTTAGAGGAATCAGTTATCCTAAGTAATTATCATCATCATGCCTTATGGAATCAATCATTCCTGGCATCCAATCAATCAACCATTATCATATTTTGACAAAAGATATGTTGCTTGTGTGACATGTTTTGCAGTGAATCTTTCATTTTGATCTATCATATCCATGGTTGTACTACCTCTAGTGTGGGGCATCTAGTTTCTTCAATCAGTTGTCTATCAGATTTCTTCTCACTCCATCTTTAAAACATCAAAAAAAAAAATCATAAAATGTCTTGAAAAAAAAACCATAAAATGTCCTAAAAAATCCAAAAATAATAATAAAAATGTCTTGAAAAAAAATCCAAAAAAACCATAAAATGTCCTGAAAAAAATCCAAAAAAATCATAAAATGCCTTGAAAAATATCCAAAAAAATCACATATTCCAAAAATCCAAAAAAATCACATAACTTCAAAAATCCCTAAACAATGACACTTTCAGATCGCCACACAACTTTGAACTTCAACAAAATCAAAACATGCCACGATTAACAATCAAACAAACATTGAAACATACATACCTATCAATTCATCTTGCGGATCCAACTAAATGCATAAATTGTAAAAAAAAATCATTCTACATTGAAGCATGATGCATGTTTGTTTGTTAATCTTTTATTGATTTATGACTTTTATCTTTGGTGGCATGTATTTTAGCTTCTCAAGGATGTCTTGGATTAGAGAGGCCAGGATGGGGCATGCTCACTTGTTTGTTGTTTGTGGATTGTTTCTTATTCATAGGACGACTCGTCTTAAGACATGGTTGTCTAAAATCATTGAAGTCCTATGAGTCTAGTGTGGATGAGAGCATTCCTTGTCTGATAGTGTCTTCCATGCAATAAGTATTCTAGTCATCTAAGGTTCTTATACCTAGATGCTTATACTTCACTATTAAATAAAAAATGCAAATAGTATTCAGGTCATCTAGATGTTCATGTTATCTAGACACTTATACTAATTTGTGACATAATAAGCTTGATGATGATATAAGCACTTAAAAGGAACAGGAGGCTTCATCACCTTCATTTTCTTCCATCTTGCATTTCATTTTCTTCACCTTTCTTGTCATAGAAAAATCAATCAATTAATTTAACTCACTAATATATGTCTCTTGAATCAAATCTCAAATCAATCAACTTGCTTCTCAAAATCTCATGTCCCCTTAATCAATCAATCAATCATGGCATCAACTTGTCTTGTGCAAGCATCAATCTCAATCAGCTTAATTAGCTCAATCAACTTAATCAGCTCATCAACCCGGCTATACTGATCATTTCCATCAAATTTTCAGTTACGCCTATCAATTGTGCATTTCCATCAAATGTACATTAACACTTTATCACTTGTGCAAAATCAAGTATCTAATCATTTTTTGGACATCTATCAAGAGATTAATCTCCGTACATTATGTTCGATCAATCTCTCGAGGGGGCATATCATTCTTATCATAATCCTTACCAGGATATCTCTGGGGCATGTATTAATTAATCATTTTTTTTTTGAAACAATGCAACACGTTGCATTGTCTCAAAGAGGGGAAAAATGTAGACACTCAAATTTGTCCTCATAATCGTCACAATATTCATCTATTGATTAAATGGATATTATTATTCATTCAATACTTTCTTCTATTCATGCATTTCATCAAATTATTAAACCGTCTCATGCTTGTTCACTATCCGTTTACATAAATGATCATATTCGTCCCATGGTTGTTCACTAACCATTTGCATAAATGATCATTCTCGTTCATTTCCATTCATAATCTATTTCATAAACATTCATGTCTTTTTCCATAATAAAGCACAGTTGTTCATTATCGTTCATATCATAATAAATATGTTATCATAATCATTGAATATTGTTTCATAATAAACTAATTATCATAATATTTACATTTCATTTGCATGAATCATTCACTTCATATTGCATTTCATTAAATTGTTAGATCATTAAAATATTAAATAATTATCATCTCATTATCATTCATAATGCATTTGCATAATAAATCATAATCGTTCATAAATTGTTTCATGATCGTTCATGAACCATTTCATAATAAATCATTAATCATGATTATCCATGTATCGTTTCACCATTCATTTGCATCCGTTCATAGCATAAATCATTGTCATTAACCACCTTCATAGCATAAATCATTCACCATGCTTATATTTCATTAATAATTAAATCATGTCATGTTAATCATTTACATATCCATATTTCATTAAATCAACATTAAATCATTATTAATCATTTTCATTTATATTTGAAATCCATTTACCATGCATTTATCTCTCCTCTTTCATAATTTTCACTCACATACATTTTCATTTAATCACATAATGTGGGATAAATTTGCATTTTTAGCTAAAATATTTAATCCCACATTTCCCTCTCAAACACCTCTCCATCCTCAAAGATGCCTATTTAAATGGGATTCCTCTCTCATTTTTAGCCTCATGAATTTTCCATATACATATATCTTCACATATTTGCATTAATCCATTCACCAATTGCCTCTTGATGCACCTATGCTTTCCAAATCTAAGATCAAAAGTGCATGAACAAGACCTTGGTGTTAGGATGCCAATAGAGACTGATTTCTTTTAAAAGCATTTTTGTTTGTTTTTGTAGTTTAAAAATTTGCATTTCTGGTTTTTCTTTTAATTAGAATGGCTTTATTGATGTGGGCATGAAATGGTGATTCTTGTTCATAGAATCATGCATTTTATGGCTCTCACAGTTACAATTCCTAGTATGACATGCAAGAACACTCTTTTGAGTTACAGTAAAACTATCAAGAATTGAAGAAAAATGAAACTAAACGTGCCTTTTAGCATACAATCCTTTCCTAACTCCTAGTAACTAGTTACAATGAACATGTGACATGTGTCACAACTATTTGAACAAGTCAAAATTCTCCTTGGGCCTCTACCATGAGGAGTCTTCAATGTTGACCTAAAGTGTAGCTCCAACTAGGCATTGAGAGAGACAGTGGGATGGCTTTCAGCTCCTAGATGGTTATAAATTTTTTATACTATCTTAACTCCTCCCTAGATATCTAAAACTACCCTTGTTTCCCCTCAAATTTCTCATTAAGACTCCAACTAACATAAATTCATTCTAACTACCAAAATCTAACTTCCACTTCCTCCAAATTGCCTCAACTACCCTTTACATGATGATAGGGCATGTGTGAGAGTGATTTGAAGGTGATAGAATCTCTTAAGAGGGCATATGAGAATTTTTTATATTGGTTGAAGTTGTCAATTATTCCATTCATTTATGACCCCTTTTACCTTCATTCTTTCACCAAAACATAAATCACTATCCCTTGTTGGCCCCAGAGTTTCCATTACACCAAAAGGTCAACCTCTTAATGCCCGATATGACTGCTAGAGTTAACGGATCCACATGAGGCAATTATCCCATGTCACGAATCCTAAGGGGAGCACTAACCATCTTCCAATAATCTCCCCCTCAGCGTTACCTGAGGGAATTTGAACTCGAAACCTTTGGCTTTGATACCAATTGTTGGCCCCATGGTTGTTGTTACACCAAATGGTCGACCTCTTAATGCCCAATACGATTGCTAGAGTTAACAGATCCGCAGGAGGTAGTTAGTCCATGTCACAAATCTCGAGGGGGGCGCTGACCATCTACCAACATCCCTTTCATATACCTTTGTCATGAAGACTAACTTTTGTATTGGATTTTTCACTAGGTTTGTTGCTTCTCATGGGCTGCCTCTATGCAATTTTCATTAGTAGCTGAAAAAAAACCTTGTAGAAATTCTAGTATCTAGGATATGAACATTACCTTAGTTTTCATCATGATGGTGTCTTCCTTTGTAGAAACTTTATCTCTTAACATAGTGACTGCCCTTCTTAGATTGTCATGCTTTAACTTACCCCTTGTAGCAATTTTAGGGAATATCCTTGCATTTTATGGACTTTCCTTTACATTAGATTTCTCTTTTATCCTTGAAACACTCTTTTGATGGTTGTTATGCAACATAAATGATGACCTTTGGAATTTTGATGCACAATCCCATCATAATCTCATTAAAACTTGATATTGCCTCACAATATATGACTGCACTCTATCATTTTAGTACCATCTTCTTGAAAATAGGGTTGAACTTCATCATTTTACTTGGCACTATTCTTTCATCTAG
This sequence comes from Sequoia sempervirens, assembly GCA_007258455.2. Classification (NCBI taxonomy): domain Eukaryota; kingdom Viridiplantae; phylum Streptophyta; class Pinopsida; order Cupressales; family Cupressaceae; genus Sequoia; species Sequoia sempervirens. The sequence continues at coordinate 66,586 of VDFB02321947.1, read as the reverse complement.
GCCTCAAGGCTACCTTTAGCATGGTTACTCATTATGTTGAGGTCATGTTGACAATGATGTCACTCATAGCAATAGTGCAGATAAAATCCTCATAGGAAAATCGTGAGGAACTTATCTTCTTGAAAGACTTAACCAGGGAAACCTTTAAGGTGTCCATGTTATAGGAAAAGGTTGACTCAGTTCAATCCCAAGTCTCTGGTAGTTAGGTCTTGACCATACTAGGTTCACTCTAGGGTATGATGTGATATTGCTGTTAATCTCAAGGGGATTTTGGTTATCTCCAATTTCACTAAGAGCATCTACGGTTTCATTAAGAACATCTTCGGCTTCATTAAGAATTATAAGCATCAGATATAAGATTTCTAGTTCAATCATAAAATAATCTCATGAAATCAAAATATTTGCAATAATATTTCATGAACATCAAACAATTTTTCTATCACTTAAGTAGATTTAGCTTTAAGCAATCAACAATTTCATAAGAAACGAAATATTTACAATAAAATTTCCATTCATTCATCTATTTTTTGAAACATTTTCAAGAATTTAAACATCTAATCTAAAATAAAGCAAAAAAATACAAAAAAATAAAATTTCTCTCGGTTATTCTCCACCCATGCCCCAAGAGTTAATCAAATCAAAGCAAACCACTTTATACTTCACCAGATTGCTTAAGAACTACTTAAAAAATGGCGCAAGCTTTTAAAGAATGGGGTTTTAGTTTGGACATTGAATAGGTTCTATATGCACCCTTAAACGACGTAGCATACAGTCTTGTTCGACTGAACTAACAAAACTGGCTACAAAAATTCCTGAGATAGGTAGCTATCAAATTGGCTTTAATATTGATTAAATTCTATGTGCATACAAGTTTTTAGTCTAGAATGATTCAGAAAATAGGAAAAAAGAACAAAACCTAAAGAACTTTTGGCTCTTCCAACATCCACAAATTATGAACTTAAAATAAAAAGAAGTATCCCCTGGAATTTTATAGAAGTAAGACACATGAAGGATAAGACAAATACATGAGAGGAAATCTAAGGGACAAATCACATCAAGGCATGTGGAAAATGGTGACTCCAGTAAGAGAATTGCAAACAAAGTCAACGAAGGTTAACCTCCATCTGCATGTTGAAGTCCTTTGGCCTTTTCATCTTCTTATTGTCAGGGTTCCTTCTTGGAACCAAACAAATCCACTCAAATAGAATGTAGGAAATTCCCATATATTCAAAATGATCAGGCGGAATTCCCTTTCCTGCATTCAGGTTCATCCTTGGTTTGAACATTCCAGGAATGAGCAATCCCCAAAATGAATACACTTCTTCACTGCATGCTTAAACTCTAGAGTTCTAGTTTCCTAATATCTAGTGTATCTTTGCAACAAACTCTATCCCAACATGAGCTCCTAAAGTGAATTGTTGAACCTGGTAACACCATCAGATTTTCCCACAACTTTAGTTTTCCTAGTCATCCATACCCAAAATCTACATCGCAATCTGCTTCTCCTGCAATCAAAAATTCCACTCATTAAATCCCTTTAAAAAAAAACATTTATAAAACTAGATTTTGTAAATAAAACCATCATTAAATCATTATCATATAAATTTCTCATAAAATAACATGCTTTCCAACATATAATAAATCCCTGCATAGTTATCCTTTATATACCAGGTCACCAGACTATCAAACTTCTTGGATAGCCTTAATATTTTAAAATTTCATTTTGCATCATTACCCAATACCTGGTATTTAGCTTTACCCATGAATTTTCCTAGACTTTGGTTTTACCAAAATTTCCAGCTTATCAGATCTCAACTATTAGACCGGAACACTTTTCTCAACATTTGCATTACCTTTTTCCTTTCTAACATTCCTGATTCCCGTTATCCAGTACCCAAAACACTACATTATGAAGTACTCTTTTATTAAAGATTTCTCTTTGCTCTTTACTTTCGGTGATCTTTTCAACTAGTGAGTACCTACCATAAGCGTTAGTTTTCACTTGGGTCCCCAAGTCTTACAATCTCGGGGCATGTTGTGACACCACACAACAGACCATTTTTCACAAACTTCTATTGACAATCCTTCTTTATCTATTACATGTCATTACACCATATAGACTTTCGTTTCGATTGGTCAATGTCATCTAGTCCCCTACCTTTAACTACCTTTATACTCTCACAATGACATCTCCAAGGTTTATTTCATGGTCTTCTTAGTGAACAGGTAGCTTGGCATGTCATTGTCCCTAATTCTAAGACATCATTTTCTATGTTGTCTTGATAAACTTGGCATTTGATTCACTATGCATGAGACTTATTCTTTGGGTGATTTGCTTCAATTCCTTTTGGATTTCAACCCTATTCTCTACCAACTTTGACCAAAAAAGTACCAATTTCATAAGGGATCACTGTTCATCATTCATAGAACCTTTCATTGGAGTTCTTCTCACATGAAAAATGACCATAAGATTGATGCAATGCCTCCTTTGACTTCTCACTGCCAACCTTTGTGACCTTTGTGAAAGATTGACCTATGGTCATATTATGAAACTTTTACAATAAAATACCATTGTGACTTGATTTACCATTATCTTTGCATATTTAGTAGACCTATTATGTATTCTTCATGAGGATTTTTTCATGTTGAAAGCCCACAAGTCTCATTCCTGACACTGGATTGTGGTCTACAATCTGCTCCTTCATTGTTTATTTTCTTTTACTCTGGACTTATCATCATATGTCCCCTCTCTTTTTGATATTTCAATGTATTAAATCACATCTACAATTTCTAGAATAGGAAAATAACTTTTCTTTGATTCAAATAGTAGTTCTTGCCATTGTTCAAAAGCCTTATATGGCTACCAATTATTCTTATTAAGTTATGCTTCTGCTAGCTACACTACAAGGACAAAGGCCCTAAGATCTGGTAAGATTTCATAGAATTCCTTAGTATCTTCATCATCCCAAAAAGGTTTAGGATTAGAAGAATTCTTTGCATTTTGATATTAAAGATCCATCTTCAATAGTAACCCTAGTAGTGTAACCATCCTCTGACATCACAAGAGATTGCATATCTAGTGCTTTGGCCAAAGATGAAGCATTCTAGAACAAGAGTTCATATGATTTTTCTCAAGTTCACAAATCACTCATCCTCATGAATAACTTCCTCAATTGAACTACTAGAATGAGCAATTCCACTTTGTGTTCTCCTTTCCCCATACTCAAACTGGCACTATTCCCCAATGTTTTGAAATAATTAAGAACAAATTATATGATTTTATGGCATGATTGACCAATGGCTTCAATTCCCACAATATTAATGTTCTGGAAACCTTTAAGAATATTGTCAATGGTTTAACACATAGACTCCTACCTACATGTTTTCCTTCAATGGCCTTTAGATTATCAACATTAGGTCCTTGTTTTGGAATGTTCCATCTTTGGCCAAAGCACTATACACAAAACCTCTTGTGATGTCAAAGGATGGTTACACTACTAGGGTTACTAGTGAATATGGACCTTCAGTTGTAAACTATAATGAATGCTTCTAATCCTAAACCTATTTGGGATGATGAAGATACTAAGGAATTCTATGAAATCTTACCAAATCTTAGGGCCTTTGTCCTTGTAGTGTAGCTAGTAGAAGCATAACTTAATAAGAATAATTAGCAAAAATGATATGGAACACTTTGAATTAGAGAAAAGTCATTTGTATATTCTAGAAATTTCAGATTTGATTTAAGACATTGAAATCTCAAAATGAGAAGGGACATCTAATGATAATTCTAGAGAAAAAGAAAATAAACAATGAAGGATCAAATTGTAGACTACAATCCAATGCTAGGAATGAAAGTTGTGGGAATTAAACATGAACCAAATCCTCATGAAGACAACATAATAGGTCTATTAAATATGTGAAGATATAACAAAAAATCAAGTCACAATGGTAGTGTATTGTGAAAGTTTCATAATATGACCATAGGGTAATCTTTCATAAAGGTCATAGAGGTTGGCAATGAGAAGTCAAAGGAGGCATTGTATCACTCTTATGGCCATTTTTCATGTTAGAAGCACTCCAATGAAGGGTTATATGCATGATGAACAATGATACCTTGGGATATTTGCTTCAAGTCCTTTTGGTTGTTAACCCCATTCTCTATCAACTTTGACCAAAATGATGTCAATTTCACAAGGGATCATTGTTCATCATGTATGTAACCCTTCATTGTATCAATCTTTTGGTCATTTTTCATGTTAGAATCACTCCAATGAAGGGTTATATGCATGATGAACAATGATCCCTTGTGAAATTGACATTATTTTGGTCAAAGTTGGTATAGAATAGGGTTAACAGCCAAAAGGACTTGAAGCAAATCTTCCAAAGAAAAAGTCTCATGCATAGTGAATCAAATGCCAAGTTTATCAAGACAACATGGAAAATGATGTCTTAGCATTAGGTACAATGGAATGTCAAGCTACATATTTAGTAAGAAGACCATGAAATAAACCCTGAAGATTTCATTATGGGAGTATAAAGGTAGTTGAAGGCAGAGGACTAGATGACAGTGACCAATCCAAAGGGAAATCTAGATGGTGTAATGAAATGTAATGGATAAAGAAGGATTTTCAAGAGAAGTTAGTGAAAAGTGACCTCAACATAATGAGTAACCATGCTAAGGGAAGCCTTGAAGCCTAGATGAAAGGACAGTGCCAAGTAAAATGTTGAAGTTCAATCCTATTTTCAAGAAGAAGGTACTAAAATGATAGAGTGCAATCATATATGATGAAGGGTACTCGCCTTACAATTTGAAACTTGCAAAAGCAATAGATATTTGTGTGAACCAAAATGTAAGAAGGAAGAAAATATTTTCTATTATCACTCAAATGAAGATGAAAATTACAACATTACAATGGACATCACATGGGCTTTCTAATTACATAAATCTACAAATCTGCAAATTGGAGCCACAAACTACTTTGCTCTAACCCCCTCTTTGTAACCCCCATTTTCATCCTTTATCTGGAATATGTAACTGCCCTGGAATCTTCTTGAAAGTGTAACCTAGGCACATGCAGATATTTCAAAATTTTATTCAATTTGGTGGTACAACTTTGTGGGGTCATAAATTTTGATCTAATTGTTGGATTTTTAATTGTAATATATATTTGAAAAGCTCTTGAGAAGGCACTTGGACTCAAAGTAGTACCTAAGGGTAGACTACTTTGGTTTTTTGCCAATTTTTGGGCTCATCCAAAGCCTTTAAGTGCGTCAAATTTGACTTCGACTATTTTAACATGATTTTTGGAAATTTAAATTTTAATATCTCACAAATAACAAATTATCTTGAAGGATTTCTTCACCATTGGCTTGAATTCTCCATTCTAGAGGATTTTGTAAGATACTGGATCAATCTATGCATAAATACAAACTTACGAAAAATAGTAACCTTGCCAAATTTAGTCCTTATTGACAAGAAAAAACTTTTTTGGGTGATACAAAATTGCTCTTACACCCCGGATGCTCCTACATCAATAAATTATGGGTAGATTTAGGATTTAATGAGATTATGATGGGATTGTGCATCAAAATTCCAAAGGTCATCATTTATGCTACATAACAGTCCAATGTAAAGGGCAGTCCATAAAATGCAAGGATATTCCTTGAAAGTGCTATAAAGTGCTAAGAAGGGCACTCACTATGTCAAGATACAAAGTTTCTACAAAGGAAGACACAATCATAATTAAAATTGAGGTGATGTTCACATCCTACATACTGGAATTTCTACAAGGTTTTGTGTTAGCTACTAATGAAAATTGCATAGAGACAGTCCATGAGAAGCAACAAACCTAGTGACAAAGCCAATACAAAGGGTAGTGTTCATGACAAAGGTATATGAAAGGGATAGTGATTTATGTTTGGGTGAAATAATGAAGGTAAAATGGGTCATAAATGAATAGAATAATTGACAACTTCAACCCATAAAAATTCTCCTATGCCCTCTTAAGAGATTCCATAACCTTCAAATCACTCTCCCACATGCCCTAGGATCATCATTCAAAAGGTAGTTGAGGTAGTTTGGAGGAAGTAAAAGTTGACTTTTGGGAATGAATTTATGAAAGTTGGAGTATTAATGAGCAATTTGAGGAAATACATGATAGTTTCAGATATCTAGGGAGGAGTTAAAATAGTCTAAAAATTTTGCAACCACCTAGGAACTAAAATTCACCCCTCTCTCTCTCTCAATGCCTAGTTGGAGCTACACTTTAGGTCAGCATTGAAGACTCTTCATGGTAGGTGCCCAAGGAGAATTTTGACCTGTTCAAATAGTTGTGACACATGTCACATGTTGATTGTAACTAGTTATTAGGAGTTAGGAAAGGATTGTATGCTAAAAGGCACACTTAGTTTCATTTTTCTTCAATTCTTGCTAGTTTTGCTACAAAGAACACCTTCTATCAATAAAAATGAGCATTTTTGGCCTTCAATTTTTTTGTTCTTGTTATGTATTTGAGGTAATTGATGTCATTTTATGTGATTTTCATTTTCAAATCCTTGGATGAATGTCTTATTTCTATCATTTTTTAAACAAAAAAGGAATATTTGTGTAGGTTATTGCTTGTGTCACTATGTGAATAGATGCTACTTGTGAAGAACACTACATTTCATCCTAAAACTATAAAAAAAAAACATAGACCTTCTAGTAAAATAATGATACATAGATATGTCAAACACTAATGTTGTGTACAAAGAACTGAGTTATTGATTTGTTGTGTGTCGAAGCAACAACCCAATGTATGAAAAAAATGTTTTAGTGCATCACCCACATAGTTAGGTTCAATTCATGTCATCCTTCTATCTCTTTGAATTAGTAGGAACAATATTCTAGGTTAGGATAGGTGAGTACTATAGAATAGGTTAAAATCAAGGCTAAGGTCATAAATCAATTAAACTCAAACCATAGAGCCCTAAACCAAGAATGAAATACAAATGAACATAGAAACATAAAACATAAAGCAATATTACCAAATATATGTATGCCATGGTTGATTCACCTCCATTGTCCTTCTCCATCTTGCTTTATATGTTTGATTGCTCTCAAATTTTGAGTATGCAACAATAAGCCTAATGATAATGATAGAAAAATATTGAAGATTGTACTTGTCTCCTTGAAAAACATGTACTTGTTAGCATGAACTAGGTTGGTTGAAATGAAAATGATAAGTCTCTTTTATAGAAAGCCAAATTGGAATGAAGAGAAAGGATTAAAAGCTAGTAAGACATGACAATCAATGGCCAAGATTGCTTGAGAAGCAATGAAATAGGGTTTGGGCTAAATTAGGTTAAAGACTGGACTAGGTTAAGGATGGATGGTTGAGATTAAATTATAAAATAATTAGGGTACACATTAACTGAGATGTAAAGAGATAAGAATGATACGGATAAAGAGGTTGGCACAAAAAAAGAGGTTTTTGGTGGAAATTAAATAATTATAAAATTATTTAATTTAAGAGGGAAAGTCAATAATTAAATAATGATTTTTTTTTTAATTATAGAAGAGGGAAAGTTGACTTTTCAATTAACTAATAATTTAATTCAAAAGTGGGGGAAAAGGACAAATTAGTAAAGCAATTAAATAAATAAAATTTATTTAATTTATAGAAGAGGATAATGAATAATTAAACAACTGACATAATCATTTAATTATAGTAGAAATATGATAATAATTAAATAAATAAATTTATTTAATTAATCAAAAGAAGAAATAAAAGAAAAGAGATGAATTAATTAAATATTATTTAATTAATAGAAATGACTTTAGAAAATAATCAAATAATTTAAATTAATTATTATTTAGTGTTCATTATTTTTAGTGTCTAGAAGTATGACTTTAGAAAATAATCAAATAATTTAAATTATTTAGTTATTAAGGAAGAAAGGGAATTGACGAAGGAAAATAGTGTTCATAGGTGAAGGACAATTTTTAGTGTCTACATTTTTCCCCTCTTTGATACAATACAGTTTATCGCATTGTGTCAAAGAAATTTAGTTCAAAAATATTCCCTAGTGTTTGCCTATTTTCTTTACATGTTTTGATTTTTTTGGATTTTCAAGTGTTCTATTTTTTTTTGGATTTTTGAAGTTTTCTATTTTTTTTGGATTTTTGATATAGTGACTTCCAATATCAAGTGTAGGATCCAATGGAGATGTAGGTTGAGGACTTTCCCCCAGTTAGGTATAAAACCAATTTATTAGGGATGGAATGGGATAAGCCTTATTGCGGGTGGATATGGAGGGAAAAATATGCAAAATATCAATAATTCTAGGTTATGGGAAGGACAACAAAGCATTATTATAGATGACATAATAAAGCATGTAGATGATATTTATTATGAGTGAAGGTGGAAAACTAGATAGAATGATGGTAGATGATGGAGTGAAGATTGACTACACGTGGTGACTGTTTGCCAGGTTTTCAACATGATACTTATCTAGAGCACCACCGAAGTGGTTCTCACTATTGGATGAATTATTTCTCTTTACTATTTTCTTTATTTTTTTATTTTTTGGTGTCACCAAGATGCATGTTTGCCAATTTTTCATCATGGTGATGATTTTTTTTAAAATTTTTTTTTTAGGTTTTGACATGGCTCTTTGAAGCTAGGTGTAGAATTTACACAAGTTATTGATAGGATCTGACAATGGTTCCCCTTCATTAGTTGAAAATTGATATGCACTTGATCTGAATATTACCATTATGGTGTAGGGACCCAACCAATTAGGTTCAAATTTGGATGACCATGCCAGAAAAAGGGATTTGATCTGAATGGATGGTGTGAATGATGGATGCAGAGGGTAACTGATGTGGTGAACAAAGAGAGATGGGGTATGAGTCCTATTGTGAAAACTAAATGGGACATCAAACTTGATATGAAAAGGAGTTTAGATGACCAATGAGTTATAGTACATGAAAGGGTCGTCGTCAAAGGTCCATCGAGGAACATCGCTAAAGGGAATGGAGTGATATGATAGGTGTACATGGATATGGGTGAATTTGGTAAAGGGTATGGATTGAGTGGAAGTGATGAGGATTGATGATTTGGATCAACAAGCTCTACTTTGATAGATGCCCCCAGTTAATTTTGATGAAGAGGCATAATTGGAGATCAATTTCTACTTACTTTCATTCTTGATTTTTATCTTTGATTTGTCCCATAGCTTTTGATTTTTGCTAGAGGACTTTTCTTGATCTTTCTCTCTTTGTATTATTTCTTTTGATTATAGATCTACATTTAAAGAAGGCACCTTCACCTTTGATTCTTGAGCTTTATCCTTGTTATTTTCTTAAGGTACTACTTATTGATCCATGTCTATGAGGTGGGTGGACATGAGTGAGATGGATGCGTTAGATGAGATGGTGGGAATGTGTGATTCATGAAAAAGGTCGATGATGCACTCAATAGATTCTTAAGGACTATCCTTTTCAGTATTTTTAATGTCAAAGGAAGCTTTCACGCCCTTAAGGAGTTGGAAAGAAGACTCAATAGAGGAAAAAATAAGGGATGCATACCCTAACCCCGAATGGTCGAAATGTAAGGTTGATGGGTCAGAAGATGAAGTGGGTGAAAAAGAATCATGAGTTGGAGAAGGATGATCTTGAACATCCTCAATAGGATCATGGGAAGATATGGTAAAGACGGAGGTGTCATCAGGATCCCAAAAGGTGTCAATCTACGCATGGCAATCCATCTGCATATTTTCACCAAGATTTGAAGATGACTTAACATCATTATTGGAAGCCTGAATATCCTTAGTAGCATTAACATTTTCACCTGTGAATGATTTCTCAACATAAAATGAACTATCCATACGATACTCTCCACATCCCATGTCATGGACCCAGATCTTGGTTTTTGATAGTGCAATAAATGAAGTAGATGATTTGACCAAGGAAGATGGATCAATGTAATGTGACGAGGTGGAGGATGAAGCTTCATGGTTGACAAGCACTTGAAATTCAATAGTCCATCTTAGAATACTACAATACTAAAAAGGGTTTGGGTCATCAGGTATTGTAATCTCAGTGCCATTGTAAGGGAACTTTAAGCATTGATGATATGTGGATGGAACAGATTTCATGGCATGGATCCATGGTCAACCGAGGAAAAGGTTATAAGGGAAATCCAGGTCCAACACTTGGAATGTGGTATCCAATATTGCAGGCCCAACCCTAATAGGTAGTGTTATGACACCTTTGGAAGAACGCTCTTCATCGTCATAGGATTTTAAGATAATGCTCTTTTCTGTATATATGCAATCTTCAGAGAAGCCCAATGTCGTAAACAATTTAAGAGTGCAAATATTTAATCCCACTCCACCATCTACCAAGACTCATCTGATTTTATTTTTATTAATGTATACTTCTAGGTGCAAGGGGTCGTTATGATTTGACTTTTGAGATGAATAGTCTTGGTTAGAAAAAGTGACATGGTGAGTGTTGGCTAAGTATCCCACCATTTCTTGGAATCGATTGAAATCAAGGTTGGTTGGTATAGAGGTGTCTTGCAATTCTTTTTCTAGGAAAACTCTATGCTCTGGGGATATACGAAGTAACTCTTAGGATAGAGATTTGTGCAGGCATTTTCCCAAATGATCTAAGAGATTATATTGGGTCTTTTTCTATTGTTTAGGCGGAGCACCTTGTAGGGTCACCTTGGTTCATTGTGTGTTTACTACACATTTTGGTGGCTTCTTAATGGTGATGGTATTGACATGATCATCTGAGACTCGGATATGATGTATAGTATAGTCCTGTGCAACATGGGTATAATTAGCTTGATTATTGGTCTGTGTACCCAAACTAGAGGTCTTACTTGTCCCATGGTCTTGCAAAGGATTCTTAAAAATGGTATGATCATTATTGGAGGTCTATTGTTGAATATCGACTTGTATGACATCATTTTCAATTAGGTCTTGGATTATGTTCTTGAGTTTTCTACATGACGAAGTTTTGTATCCCTTGATACGATGACAATCGTAAAAGGCATTGTATTCCCCCCATGAAGGTTTAAATTTCCCTGGATCATAACGTTTTTCCTCAAGAAGTTGTATGACATTTGATTGCAAGAATTGTTTCAAGACTGATTCAATTGGTTCCCCTAAGGGAGTGTGTTTGCGTCTTGTTGGGAAGTTCCTTTGAGGACTTTGTTCTTGGCTATTTTGAATGGCATTAACTGTCTGCTTAGGGACACGTGGTGGGTTGTTTGATGTATTAGGTCATTTAAGTGTGATTGTAGGACCAATGTGTATTGCCTTTGTGTCAACAACTCTATCATTTGTGACATTCTTATTGCAGGCCAATTATTTATTCTTGTCATTGGGGGGTACTTTGGGTGTTCTAATTTTTTTTAATGTTTTAAGTCCCCCTTTTGCAATGAGATATTTTTCAAGTATAGTTCCTTTTTCCACTAGGTCAACAAATGTGCAACAATGGGCTTGCAATTGATATTTTAGGTCTGTGATCAAGTTTTCTATGAATATGGCAAGTTTTTGTTTCTCAAGAATCTTGACAGGACATCGACTAGCCATACTCCTCCATCTTTGGAAGAATGTTATGAATGACTCACCTTCTTCTTGTTTTGTATGACATAATGTGGCTATGGTAATGTCATTTTTGATGTTATATGCAAAGTATGTCACAAATTTATCGACTAGTTCATCCCATGTTCTTAAATGCCAGAAGGTAGATGGGAAAACCATTTAAGTGCCTATCCCATGAGACTCCTAGGGAATAATCTCATTAGATATGTATGTTCAAATGTGATGTCTATTAAAGCAGTGTGAAATTCCCTTACATGTTCAATGGGATTCCCCTTTCTTCTATACTTGGGAAAATTCAATAATCACATAGTTATGAGGAAATGAAGGCATGTATATGCTTCAGTCAAAGGGGTATGGACATAAATCTTATGTTGAGTAAGTCTTCTTGGTTGATATTTTCATGTTTTCCACTTGTTTTGTAGTACAAACATTTGGTTTTCTGAGACATCAACTTGAGTAAGGTATGTGTCCATTGCATTTGCAACTACATTATGATATGGGCCCATATTTATAGTTTGCAATCCAATATTTTAGGTGGATGAGTTGGTGAGTTGGTGTTGATTCTAGGTGTGTATGATGTGTTTTGGTTTGGAATGTTTTGAGTGTAAGATGGAATTTGAGTTTGGATATGAGAGGTGAAAGTTGGAATTTGAGTTTGGATATGTGGAGTGAAAGTTGGAATTTGAGGTATGTGTGAAGTGTTCATATTGAATTGTGTTTGAAATGGGCTTGAACTAGTTTGAACTTGTGTGTTTTGGTTGCTATATTTTTGGAAAGGCCCTTGTGTGTTGCTTTGTTGAGGAATGCTTGTATTAGGACCCTGTGATATGTTGGTGTTGGAAGTGTTTGTTTGTGGCTTGGGTCCACGAATATGAACCTTTCGCATTTTGTTTCTACCCATTGGAAAGGGTTGGATGATGATTCACTCATGGCATTAGATGATGAACCAAATGTATTAAGTGTATTTCCAAAGGGTTGTGTCATTGCTTGTGAATTTTGTGTCCCAAATCAAGGTGTGGCATTGGTCATTGTGGTATTGTGTGTTGTTCCTCTTAATGGCATGGTAGCATTTATTTGTGGGATATTGTGTTTAGGAGTGGAAGCTTCATGCCCTTGGATTTGTGTAGTTTCATTGATAGGTGTTGCTTAAAGTGTGTTAAAATCAAAACCATGGGGAAGTTTAGCTCCACTATGCAATAACTTTTCTAAGAATCGTTATGGGTCTTGTGACAATATTTCATCCATAAACCATGCTACCTCAGGGTCTTGGGAAGATACCTCTATTTCTTCCTCAGTTATGTGTCCTTGTTTGTATTTTATCATGGATTTTTTGAAAGGATTGTGAAATGATGATTGTGGCCTAGGTGCCTCATTAGAAGAGGATCCAAAATTCATATTGCTAGTATAATTGTAAAAGTCATCTTCTTCTCGGATGAAGTACATTTATTTTATTTTCCTTTGTAATCTTGTTTGGACCATAAAATAATTTCCAATTGATGTGATAAATGGATATGAATCCTAAGAAATTGCAAATAAATGATAAGACTAAGGTATGCAACTAGACTATATCTTTGAGGTTTTCAATGTTTAAGGATGTCAAATGATTATGCACCAAGATTAAAGATACAAAGTGAAAATTGTCAAAATTGAGATGTGATAATGTCACTATGATCAAAGTATATGGTAGGACTCACTAAAGTATGCCAATGTGATGTTGTGATGAAGGATGTGGTATGACTAATGAAGACCAAGTACTTTTGGTTGACATAAAAAAGAGGTTACTAACCAAACTAAGGTTGTCCAAAGTGGAAAAATTGATTGTCAAGACCTTAAAGAATTTTAAGACTAAAGTGGTGATGATTGACAAAGTGGCCTCAAACTACACTTATGAGTTTAAAGTACCAACTTAAAGGACAAGGACTTGATTGATGAAAATAAAAGGTCAAGACAATTTGAATTTTTGACTATGGTCTAATCAAAAGTATGATAAATTTCCAAATTTAAGGTCTGAAAAATTATATGCAATCTAATGAGACCTAAAGTTTGACCTATGATGTATGCAACTAATGTAATAGTAAACTAAATGAATGGAGTCAAATGATAGATTTGAGATTGGAAATTTTGTGGTCTAATGAGAAGATTACAGTTAGAAATTTATCAAAAATAAGACTACACGAGAATTCCCTAAAAAATTTGTCAACTAGCAAATGTAGTGCATGTCCTATCAAATGCGTTGTTTTGAGATGCAAATGTAGTGCACTGGTTTTTAGCAGATGCGGTGTTCTAAGAAGCAATTGCAGTTTATAGTCTACAGATGTGGTGAATAGTGTGTCTTGCCCTAGTTTGAATTTTTTTGACTGATTTTTCATTTTGGTTTTTGTGAAAAGTGATAGAAAACATAGAAAACAATATGAAAACAACGTCTCAACTATTTGAATGTCTAAAATTTGTGAGCGTATAAATGTGTATGTTCTAGGGTTATTAATCCCAATTGCCATGGGTCTAACACAATTTGAAGACAATTCACACACATAAAACACTTTCCTACCCTAAGGTCAATGACCAATGATAGCACTCTCAAGCCCACAACTGAGAATATCCTTCTATGCGAGTGGAGGGACACCTTTAGCTGGTGTTTGCACTCTTTTCTTGTGAGAGAGGATGGCTAGGGGCCTCTTGGAATGGAAGGATAACGCAAATCACCCTCTCCCTAGAAAGCTACAAGTAAAATAAGTAACTTATACAACGTTGGGGATTTTTCATCTCATCTGAAGGGATCCATATATATGGTAAGTAAAAATATTTGGGGCATGATGCACATCCCTTGCATTGAGAATGACACCAAGAAACTCAATCAATAAGGGTGGGCCTCTAACTAATTTGTCTTTTAGTCACTTCTCGAGGACTTTCCAAGTCACGAGTGTTCAACAAGCCACTTAAGGCTTTAACCAATCCTACTAGTGGTACTAAAAATACCTCACGTAAATGTGGGTAGCTTACACTTTCAGATGGACATTGTATGGTGAAGGCTAATCATAGTTCAGGCTTGAATTTCATTTTACCCTTTTATATAGCAACCTGAGGGAAAAACTGCTTTGGGTTTCCAATGAGTTCTTCGTATGGATGTGTCTCAAAGGAAGGCCCTACCTAAAGGGGATAAAAAAAGTGAGAAAAGTACAATGTTTTTGATCTCCAAGGTCATACAAAGATGCAAGGAGAGAGCATACCCATGTACTTAATCACACTAGCAAGAGCTCATTAAACTTTAGAAAACCAAATGTGTGGTGTGACAATGCAAATGTTAAGAAGTGATTTTGATTCCCAAGATCACTCAAGGTATGAGGGAAGAGCATACACACTTAAAAACAAGAACAAAATCACAAGACAAGACAAACAATGGTTCTTTTTAATCCCAAAATTGAAATGTGTGATAATTGCAAAGACACTTGATGTTAGTTGTTTGTTCATTTTAACCAAAATAAGTGAAAAATGCAAGTTCTTTTTAACCCAATGAGTGAGAAAATGCAATTTTTTGTCCTTTTTAAGCCAATGAGTGAGAATGCAAGTTGTGTTCTTTTTAGCCCAATGAGTGAAAAATGAAATTTGTTCATTTTAGACCAATGAGTGTGAATGCAAGTTGTGTTCTCTTTAGCCCAATGAGTGTGTCTAAACAAAAGATATTTCCTTATCAAAATAAAAAAAATTCCCATCTTAAATAAGAATAAATCCTGCAAAAGATAACTTAGCAATTTCAAAGGTAAATTTCTCCTCCAAACCTAAGCCACGTGCTTCCAATCAAAATTCAGTAACATAAAAACTCCTATTCTACTAAATGGAAAAGCATAAACTAAAAAATTCCTATTAAAACCTTAATTAAGAGAAATAGGCACATGCGATGCAAAAAGTCACAAATGTGGCTCACTATCCTGAATCAGATGTGGTGAACCAGACAACAACTACTACATTTCAGATGTCAACTGCAACTCACAATCGAAAGAAAATGCGATGAAGCCCTAAGCAGATGTGTCACAAAAACCTGAAAGCTAGAAAACACTCAAATTCGACAAAATTTGGAAAAACCTAAAATAGATATGATGCAATTATGATGTTGAAATACAAAAAAAAAATAGAAAGCTAAAAAATGATAGAAAGTCTTGAAAATAGACTAAAAAGATGATTTTCCCTATATCTGAACAAATGCAGCACTCGGGACAGCGACTGCGGTGCTATGATTATTGTAAATGTGTTGCAGGACTTATCAAATGCATCTTGCCATACCGCAAATGTGGTGCATTGTTTTGCAAATGCATCATTCGGCCTTTCAATTGTGTCGCAGACATAACTCAATTTTTTTCAAAAAATCTTTCAAATCCAGTTAGTTCACATTAGGTTCACCAATGTAGAATAGGGTAAAATCAAAGTTAAGGTCATAAATCAATTAAACTCAAACCCTAGAGCCCTAAACCAACAATGAAGCAAAAATGAACATAGAAACATAAAACATAAAGCAATATTACCAAATATATCTATGCCATGGTTGATTCACCTCCATTATCCTTCTCCATCTTGCTTTATATGCTTGATTTCCCTTAGATTTTGAGTATGCAACAATAAGCCTAAGGGTGATCCCACAATAGTGGTTTACAATTTTTGGCCAAACTGGACACTGAAATAATTTTTTTAACTAAATATTCACTTTCGAGCACCTATAGTGGCTAAACCATGAGGAATTTGAAGATGATGCAAACTAGAGTTTCATGAAATTTTGTCTGTAGATTCTAAATATATTTTTTCAATTTTTTTGGAATTAGTTTGTACTTCTTTTTCCATCTCCTTCAAAAACTAGTTTTTTTCATAAAACAACATTTTTAAAAAGTGGCACTCACCGTATAACGCATAATTTTTTTTCCATGAAGGATAAAATTATAATTTTTTCAAATTTAGATTTGTAACTCTAATATCTAGTGCTTCCACTTAGTTAGATAGTTTTTTATTGAATATTTTTTCTTTAATCAAGTTTCGAAGTCAAACCAATTACAATTTAGACATAGTGCAACCATATAACGTGTAACTTTTTTGTATGTACATCAAAATTCAAATTTTTTTTGTTGGATCAAGAATTCAATATCTAGGGCACTCATATTTTTCAAAAAAAAAGTATAATCTCTTATTTTTCCACATGTGTAGAATAGAGAGCTTGATTTTTTGGTGAAAAACCTATGTTTAATAAAACTAAAAAAAAAAATACATAATAAAACCAAAACATATTAAAATTATATTCATTGGATAGCTTGTTCTGAGGACTACTTGATTCCAATTGGGTTTGTGATGTCTCCACCATTTATGTCTTCAACCCGAGCTCCGAAGTGCAGAAATTTACATTTTTTTGTGTCTGAGGGGGAGAATGAGGGATAAGGGGGGTTCGAGCGAACCACCTTTTAAATTACATTTCCCTTTGGTTTTTGGGTGGAAAATGGGGGAAAGCATTTAAGTGGGTTCACTCGAACCTGTAGGTTCATTTGAACCCCTAAAACCAATTTTTTTGCCATGGGCTCATTTTTTGTGAGTTTTCCTTCCTCGATGAAATTGTAAACCACTATTGTGGCTTCACCCCTAATGATAATGATAGAAAAATATTGAAGATTGTACTTGTCTCTTTGAACATGTACTTGTTAGCATGAACTAGGTTGGTTGAAATGACAATGATAGGTCTTTTTTATAGAAAGCCAAATTGGAATGAAGGGCTAGGATTAAAAGCCAATAAGACATGACAATCAATGGCCAAGATTGCTTGAGAAGCAATGAAATAAGGTTAGGGCTAAATTAGGGAAAAGATAGGACTAGGTTAAGGATGGATGGTTGAGATTAAATTATAAAATAATTCAATCAAGAGTAGAAATTAACTGAAATGTAAAGAGATAAGAATGACACGGATAAAGAGGCTGACACAGAAAAAGTAGTTGTTGGAGGAAATTAAATAATGATAAAATTATTTAATTTAGGACGGAAAGTGAATAATTAAATAATAAAAACATTATTTAATTATAGAAGAAGAGGGAAAGTTGACTTTTCAATTAAATAATAATTTAATTCAAAAGTGGGAATTTATTTAATTTATAGAAGAAGAGGACAATGAATAATTAAACAATTGACATAATCATTTAATTATAGTAGAAAGATGACAATAATTAAATAAATAAAATTTATTTAATTATAGAGGAAATGGGACATTAGTGATGCAATTAAACAAATATAATCAAAAGAAGAAATAAAAGAAAAGAGATGAATTAATTAAATAATTAGAATTATTAATTAATAGAAGAAGTATAACTTTAGACAATAATCAAATAATTAAAATTATTTAATTATTAAGGAAGAAAGGGAATTGGCGAAGAAAAATAGTGTTCATAGGTGAAGAACAATTTTTAGTGTCTACAAGTACCAAGGGAACCAACCCTCTTTGGAGGTTCTTTTCCATCATAGGTGACCCACAAAATTTGAAAAAATCCCATGTTTCACTAGTAGGCTGATTTTTTTTACAACTTAACAAAGGTGCACTTCTCAGTGATAACAATAATAGGTCAAATGTCGAGAGCGGGTAAACCCTCTTTACTTTAGGCTCAGCTAAACCCAAGAGAGTATTCCTAGAGGCAACCTTAAACAATCTTTTTGTTACAAACCAAGATATACACATATGATAAACCAACTATAGAAGTACCTAAACACAAGCTTTGATACCAAATTTTGTCACTAGACCAAAACTAATTTATTGCTATAACCTTTATTAAGCTAAATTACACATGAAAAACATGATTCTCTCAAGATGAAGACTTTAATGGTAAGATTCAAATATTCCTTGGGTATAACAATGAATCATGAGGTGCACATAAAAGCACTTCCTACTCCATAAGATACTTGTTAAATATTTTCTTCATGTTAAGCATGTGGAGGGTCAAGGTTCTTTGGAATAATACCTTATGTGGGTTATAGAGTCACATTAAACTATTAGAAACAATAAATAATAGCAACTTTAGGTACGATATTTAGCAATCAAATCTACTTTATTATCCTTTTCCAAATTTTCACATTCATATGTAGCAATAAAGAGACCATTAAAAATACATTTTGTAATGAATTAAAGTGCTATGACACTTATCAAATGCATGTTACAATTGCACAAAAAAATGTGGTGAAATAAAAATTCAAACAAGGAGGATCATATCAAACCTCTTTACTCAAAATATTATAAAATATCCACAATTGGTCAAGGAGACATTTAATTACAAAATATTTGCTTCAAATAGCTACCTCTTTGCAACTTTTGTCATGAATTTCTCGAATGGTGAATGAATTAGTAGATTTGGAACCCTAGAATTCTCTAACAAATTATTACCAACCTCTCTAACTGTAGGGCTTTATCAAGTTATTAAAGGTGTTTTTGGTCATGTAGGAACGTAAGTGGGAGTGAAAAGTATAAAATGCAAGAAATTTTTTAATTTTGAACGTTGGGGGTTGGGGATAGCTCATAACCCATACCACTATTGGGAATAGAGGATCACATGTATGGCATACAAGTTTCAAGCTCAAAGAAAATAGCTAATAGTATCCCCACATATCTAACTTTGAGAGCATATATAAAAGAAATATTTGAGGAGTTGGGGATCATGGGTACCAATGAGTTCATCTCTTAAGGCATGTAAATAAGGATAAGTGGACTAACCATTGGTATCAATGATATAACATAATAAAAAATATCAAGGATCAAGGTTGGCTCATATCTCATTCCATAAGTACTACTTTAGAGACATCCTTGCATCATTGGCTCCAATAAATATATAGAAAAAAAAATCAAATCTTGGGGATTAGGGACACCAAGGAATAGGTACATGTATAAAGGGATGACAAAAAATCTAGCTCTAAAAGGTAGCTTAGTGTAAATGATTAGGGATTCAAGGTTCCAAGGAAAATAATGTTGGTAAGAGGAAGTTTGAAACACTGAAAAGGGAAAGGGAAAAGGTGGGGAAAAAATGAAAGGGATGTTGAGAAGGAAAATATGAAGTTCTAACAAGGGAACAAAATTGGGGAATGGATGAAATGTATGTTGTGATGGGAAAGTTTGATATCTTGATAGGGACAAAGGAACAAGGTAGATTTTAGAGGAAAGACATACCAAGAAAGGAAAGAATGAATCTCTAACATTCAATGTAATCCTTAAAAATGATTCAAAAACCTCCATAAATAGATTTTTTGGATATTTTTATAACTTCCAACACATGATAGGTAGGTGAGAGATGAAGAGGGAAAAAATTATGCAAAAAATTAACCAAAGGTGGACCCATTAATAATGATATCAGATTATTTATAAGTGATCGATCAAAGAAGATCATGACACACAAATAAGATGGAACTCAAGAAAAACTTGAGAATATCTACAACAAAGAAAATAAGAAACAAAGAATGCTACCCAAACTCCCGCTGGATCTGCAGAAACCCACACTGGTGCAAGAGCACACAGGCGGACATGCGATTTGCACCAACCAAAACAAAAATTGTTTGGTTTGATTTTGTATACCTTAGAATTTATCCTACTCTAGATGTGTAAAATAACTGAGAAATGTGAATAACAAAATACCAAGGACACCTCAAGATTAGCCAAAAGAGTGATACAACGAAAATGAATGTAAATAAAATGAAACACAAACAATTTTACCTCCCTTGTTGTTGATATCTCTTTGATTGGCCCTTGCTTTGATTGGTTTGTGTGCTCCTTAGATGATTGCTTGAGTGACTAGATGCAAGATTAGATGTGCAAATGATTAAAAAGATGGCTAGATAATGGTAAAGGATTGTGGATTCAAATTGGCAGCATATAGTTATGAGAATGCAAAGTGTTGAGAAGGCAAATTGGCAGCATAAGGTTGCTCCAAATGAAGTGTTGAAAATGCCCTTGAGGAGGGGGTATTTATAGGAGAATTTAAATTCTCTAGAGAATTTGACGGTCAAGATTGCTCCAACAAGGCCAAGATGAAGGGCTATGGTGGGTTGAGAACCCACAAGCCCTCACATCTTGACATGTGGAGGGTGAAGTGGACAAGGGGATATGAGGTGGAGGTGAGGTGTCAAGGAGGTACATGAGGTGGAAAAAGGACATGCACCTTGGGGAGTGAGAAGATTTCCACAAAAAGAGATTTCTTGTCCCCAAGTGGGAGTGAAAGGGACATTTGAAGAATTTTGGAATTCTTCAAAAATCTACATGGGAAAAGGAAAGGTGGTTGGAGAAATAAGTGTGAATTAAAAATTCACATTCCTAGGAAAGTGTAAAAGATAAAAGATGGGCTCCAAAAAGGTGGGACTTGGTCACATGTGGAGATTGTGACAAGTCCAAGGTTCTAGAAGCCTTGGAAGGATGGAATGTGAATTAAAAATTCACATATAAGAGAGGGGAATCTAGGAAGAATAAAAAGGAATTAAAAATTCCTTGGGAATGATTAGGTTTTAATTAATCAGTAATTAGAAGATAAATGAGGATTAGAAGCCAACTTGCAAAAGTTGGAGGATGTGACACATCCTAATCAAGGATTAGGCATGTGCACATCCCTAATGAAGAAATTAGGAGATGGATTAGGATTAGATGAAAATGACATGTGAGGAATTAGATAAATGTAATATTTATTTAATTTATTTGATGAAAAGAGGATTAAGGAGGGTAAGGTTATTAATTAAAAACCTTAGGGATTTGGTAGAATTAAGGATATTAATTAAATAATAGTAATATTACTTAATTAACTCGAATAAGAGGATGTTTAGATGAAAATGATAAATTTGGATAAATTAAGTGTCCAAATTTGGATGTCTACATTTTGCCCCTCTTTGAGATGGTGTTACGAAGTAGCATCATTTCAAAGAATATTAAAATATAGAACTTAGAAGAAGATGGTTAGATTGAAAAAGATGCATCAGTCATTCAAAGAAGTGACTAGGAAGGAAGATGTTGGGGGTAAAGATGAAAGAGTAGGGATTGAGGATGCCCGCTCGAGAGGACATGCGGGTTGAAGAGAACACGTGTGTGCTCTCGAAATAGATGATGTGATGCAAGGAGATATGAGGAAGATGATGCAAGGTGAAGATGATGAAGCACAAATGGATGAAAAAAGGTGATGTTGCCCCAGTCAAGGTACAAGCCAAAATGGGTTGATGATGGATGGATTGTTGTCAATGAGGGAATTAAGGACCCCAAAACAACACGAGGATAGGGAAGGATACATCCCACTAAGTGGTATTGATGAGGGAAGGATACATCCCAAAACACCACTAAAAGATAGGGAAGAATACCTCCCAAGGATGATGATGAAAGTGTTGTTGATGAGGGAAGGATACATCCCAAAACAACACCAAAGGGATAGGGAATGATACTAATGGATGATGATGGGTCAAAGCTGGTAACAAGACTGGGGACAAGACTAAGGATTTAATTAGGGGATTTGTATGAGATTGAACAGATGAGGAGAAGATTGATATGTGAGATGGAGAGAAGGATCTTAAGATTTGGGTTGATATCCAAAGATTTGGACTGCAGATGAACTAAAGCTCAGATTAGGGGTTTGGTGAAGCTCAGATTGGGATAAGATTAAAGCTCAGATGAGGATTGGATTGAAGATCAAAATGATGGAAGGATATGATTGGAGTGATTCTACACCGAGTTTCGAGGTTTCAAGGGGCGTAAGGTGTTGACAAGCAGATTTTTCCCGATTTGGCAATTTTCAAAAATTATCAAATTTTGCCATGTTAGGAAACCTCATGGCCGTATGTTTGAGAGTCTCAATTTTTTCCAAGAGATACCCATTGGTGAGATAGGATGAATTGCCAACTAACATCCCAAATTCGAGATATGCATTTTGAGCTATGAGTGAAAATAATTTTTCAAAATGCTGGAAAAAAAACACTAAATTAGGATTTTGAGGGTCAAGATGAAACTTTGAGGCCCCGAAAATGGGTCTAAACAGGTTCCAACGACTTTCAAAGAATCCAGTTGGAAATCCACTTGTTATCGCGTCATGCAACTACCCGTCAAATTTCAGCTCAAACGGACACCCGAGTCAAAAGTTATGGCCGCCAAAAGTGTCGGGGTAAAAATCAAAAATCAATTTTGAAAATTTCAAGACATGGGTTTTGTTCGTTAGGAAAAATGAGGAACTGGGTCGGAATCGGTTTGTTTAAAAAAGTCAAAAATTAGTGAAATTGGGGGTAAAATGGTAAAATGCTAGGACGGGGCAGTTCCGCCGCTCTGCGGTGGGGCGGTTCTGCCACTCTAGGCAGGGCGGAGCCGCCGCCCTGCGGGGGTAGTTCCGCCACCCTGGGTGGGGCGGAGCTATCGCGCTAGGCGGGGCGCTTCCGCCGCCCTGCGCTGGGCGGAGCCGCCGTGCTGGGCAGGGCAGTTCCGCCGCCCTGCGCGGGGCGGAGCCGCCGCCCTGCGGGGTCGGTTCCGCCGCTCTGGGTGGGGCGGAGCCGCCGCCCTATGGGGGCGGTTCCGCCACCATGCATGGGGCGGAGCCGCCGCTCTGGGGGCGGTTCTGCCGCTCTGGGCGGGGCGGTTCCGCCGCCCTACAGGGGCGGAGCTGCCCTTCTGCGGGGGCGGTGCCGCCCCGCTGTAGCCAAACATAGCCGCAGAGCGGGGGGGGCAGACGAAGGGAGGCAAAAAAAGGACGGGGGGGAAGGAAAGAAGAATGTAAGAGGTAAGAGAAAGGATGAAGAGATAGGAAAAATGATGGGGGGGATGGGGGGAATTGGTGAAGAAGGATGAAGGGATGGGGGATAAATGCAAGATGATGAGAATGGAAAATGAAATGCAATCCTAATGCAATTTACCATCTTCAGAGCACTGATTTTTGCTATAGCATAAGACACAAGATGCCTGGGTATGTTGAACCCAGTCATAATAGTGTCTAATGCATGAAATAAACACAACAGACAAGAAGGCTATCCCAACACCCCAAAGTCGTGATGACCTTGGTCGGACCAGGCATTGAGATAACCACAAGCACAAAAGGATGTTCCAACATAACACAAGACCTCGGGGATCTTAGTGGGTACTATGTGGGTCAACCAAGAAGACAAAATAGACATAAAAAGATCAGGATATGCCCCTATGTTGACCAATCAAAACACACCATAATATGATGGATTATGGCGGTCTTGACAAGTGATGATAGGGAGCTCAAATGATAAACAAAATCCAAAAGCATCAAAAGATCGCAATCAATGTCAAACGTCCTTTGCCATAGGATCAAAAATATGGATGGGTTGATGAGGTCTGTTAGGAAGGATGCATCCTGTTGAGACCGATGATGATGGATACTAAACTAAAAGATCGATATGACGTAAGATATTCAAAACTGATTGGATTTGATGATACAAGTGGCTCTTGTTTATTGAGAACCAGCTGACACAAGGGGGATAAGACATGAGATTGACACACCCTAAAGACCTAGGGGTTCGGGGGTTGATCATAGATTAGCCTTGCCTACGTGAAAGCGCAGAGCCCTTGTAGTTCAGTGAAAGGTGGATGACTGACCAAGATGGAGACATTGATGGATGGTAAAGATGGGATGGACAAAAGAAGAAAGACCGATGATAGATGATAGAAGAGCAAAGTGAAGAATGAAGATCGATGATGGAACCCTGGGGGCGGATCAAATGATTGACCTTGCCTACGTGAAAGCACAGGGGCAACGCAGTTCATCAAAGGAAAACAATGGACAAAGGATAATAAGATGATAGGATAAGTGGATAAAAAGATGGGACCGATATGATAATATAGGATAGACTTGTTGGATTGGATAGGATGATGATGATCACATAAAGCTCAGGGAGGGGATAGTTATCCAAATCATTAAAATAACTTGAGAGGATGATATGATAGATAGATGAGTGATGAAAAGTGATAGGAGATTGGAAAGATGTGCAAGAGAAGTAGGGGTGATGATGATGAGATAAATGGCATTGGGTTGCTTGGGGTGAGGCCTATAGCCAGATACCAATGACAAGGGATTGTGAGATGGAATGGGATGGGATGGGATGGGATGAGGATAAAGATGGAAGATTGAATAAAGATATAGGGATGGGGGAGGGGAGGGATTGTTTGGATGGATGAGAATATAAGGATTGGGAGAAGAAAGGGATGTTAGGATAGCTAGATACGAAGATAAGGATGGTGAGATGGAAGGGATGCTGTGATAGATGGATAGGGACAGAAGGATTGGGAGATGAAAGGGATGTTAGGATAGCTAGATACGAAGATAAGGATGGTAAGATGGAAGGGATGCTGTGATAGATGGATAGGGAGATGAAGGGATGTTATGATAGATGATGTCTCCAAGGATTATGTCACAAAAGAAGCAGATGCCCCCACTCTAGATATGTCATATATGAGGAGGCATGAGGGATAGAAGACAAGTGGATGGGAAGATAAAGGAGATAACTAGATGAGGATAGGATGGGTGACTAAGGAATATGATAGAGCATGGATGAAGGGAATGTATACCAATAGGTGTCCAAAGCTATGCATAGATAGGTGCCCTTGGATCAAGATCACAAGGAGGATAGAGGATGAGAGATAAATGGATAAGGATGGCAGGATGCTAAGATAGGTGGGATGGGGGATTCATGAAGAGGATGGATAACAGAAGATCTGCATAGTCAAAGCATAGCCGATGGAGGGAATGTATATCGAAGCTGCCCAAGTGCAAGATGGGGATTTAACATTACGACGCTTATTTGCCAAGTTTTCATCATGGTATTTATCCAAGGCTTGTTTGCCAGTAAGTTTTCACCATTGGATGGATTATTTCTCTTTACTTTTTTTTTGGACTTTTTTATGGATTTTTGGACTTTTTTTTGTTTTTGGATGTCATGCAGAAGGAGATGGGTAAGGATAAGGAAGTGGATAAGCAGATTTAGAAGACATATGATAAGGATCAAGGTGTTATGAGCCCATGTTTGAAGTGACTGTTGGATGTTGGTACAACCTTATTAGGCTAAATGGATTACGCGTGAGGGTGAATTAGAGGGATTTGATGGGGTTGATACATGGGATAATGGATGGGATGTTGGAAATGGTATGGATAGAATGATGGGGTGGATACGTGATGGGGAGATGAGTTCAGGACCAACATTGGCACATGTGGTGACAGATGTGAAAAGATAAGGGGACTAATGGATGGAGAATGTGGGGATAATGGAGGAGATGGAATAGTGAATTTCGGGACATAGGGACCCAAAATAGATTTAGGAGATGAAAGGGGTGTATAATTAGCTTTTGAGATTAGCAACTTTAGATGTTCTTACAGATTTTTCATTTGATGGCATTGCATCTTTTTTCTTTGGGATCCACATGGTTTTGATCTTTGCTTTGTTGGCTTTTTGTGAGCTATAGATTTGATTTTGATTTAGGATTTTCTTTTCTTTACCATGTCTTTTAGAGGGGACATGGGAAGCGTTGATTCATGTGGATGTTTAGATTTATGCATTTTATGTTAGCATCCAAAGTGCATTTAGTATAATGGGATGGTGTGAGGAGATGGATGATGTGGAGTGATGGAGGTAGGAGTATGGGGATTATGTGTAGATGGAGGATGTTTAGGTAAGTGCCTTTGTTGATCCTGACTATGGGGTATGTGAGAGGGATGTTTATGAGGGATGAGATGGATAGGTGATGATCAGATGAAAGGATGGATAGGACGAGATGGAGGAGGTGATTTTGGGATATAGGGGCCCAAAATAGACATAAGACCTGGAGGAAACAAGGGCATGGTAGATGGAGGATTAGAAATGGTAGATGGAGGGATGTAAGGACCCAAAATGGATGGAGTAGATGAAGGAGGAAGATGGACGGTTGTTTTGAGGTGATACGATAAAGGAGGAGGGATGGCCACATATGATCTGGTGGGGTGATGGGAAGAGCCGACATTTCTTTTGGAAAAGGCTCGTTGAGGACGTCTAGAGGTTGTACCAACATTTTTAGATTGCGAGTCATGAGTGGTACATCCAAGACCTTGCAGATACAAATTTTCTTTAGCTTGGATGGGCTCTATAATACCTTGCTCATGAAGGCCTAAACCTTTTCCTTGATAGTTCATTCTCTTGAGTATTCGATCTAGGACAGGATTTTTGTTATTCTGGAAGAATGATGAGTTCATTAATGAGGTGGAGGGTTAGGTGTATATGCTTTGTTTTTCTTCTGCGAGGAGACCACCATGGAGGAATGTGAGAGGACCAAGGGGATATGCAAGCTGCGGGGATAAGCTTTAGGCGATGATGGGGGATTACGAGAAGGAGATGATGGGATAGCAACATCAGGAGAGGGAGTAGGGGCCATGATAGGATCTAGATTTGTGGTAGTAGGCTCATGCGATGGAGATGGAGATGGAGTAGTGGAAGCTTGAATGACAAGGGGATCATGGGATGGAATGGATGGGGGACTATGATCTTGAGGTGGAC
The DNA here is from genome assembly GCA_007258455.2 of Sequoia sempervirens. Lineage (NCBI taxonomy): Eukaryota > Viridiplantae > Streptophyta > Pinopsida > Cupressales > Cupressaceae > Sequoia > Sequoia sempervirens. The sequence continues at coordinate 39,490 of VDFB02321947.1, read as the reverse complement.
TAGATGGGATGGTAAGATCTTGATCTGGAGAAGGGGATATGTTGGCATGCTTTGGATTAGACTCTTGGTGTGACTCATCGTGTGTGGGAGGCATGATAATGGAGTCTTGTTGGGACTCTTCAAGTGGGGAAGATGGAGGGACAGATGATCCATGAGGTTCATTGGAATGGGTTTTGGTGCTACTAGGAGTGGGAGGATGGATTGGATTTGGGTATCTTCGATGGATTGGGTAGATCTAGGAGTAGAGGGAGTGGATTGGAATTGGGTGTCTTCGATGGATTCGGTGGTTCTCATAGTAGGAGACGTGGGTTCAATGGATTTAGTGGGTTCAATGGTTTCAATTGTTTGAGCAGTACTAGGGGTGGTAACATCAATAATAGGCATGGTATGGAGAAGGGTCTCATCACTAGTGACTGTGGATGATGGATCTAGATGGCATGGTTCTATGACTTCAAGATGTGGAGTTGGGGATGGCTTCTTTGTAATAAGTCCTTGGAGAACTTCTAAAATGAGAGATTTGCATATGGTTGGCTTGGCTAGGGTGGTAGAAATGGATGAGGGATTATGGATTGGTGGACTAGGGTTAGATGGAGGAATGGGATTGAATGTAGGACTATGAGTAGATGGGGGATTAGAATTGGATGGAGGACTAGGAGTAGATGGATGAATAGGATTGGATGGAGGACTAGGAGTAGATGGAGGACTAGGATTGGATGGAGGGTTAAGGTAAGGATATTGGAGTGGTGAATTAAGATAGGGGGACATGGATTGTGGATTAAGACAAGAGGATATAGGTGGTGTAGTGGAACAAGAGGATGTGGGGGATGGATTATAATAAGGGTATTGGGATGGTAGATTAGGATGAGGAGACATGGATGTAGGATTAAGGTAAAAGGGTGTGGAAGTAGGATTAGTATGGGAAGATTGGAAAAAAGGATTATGATAGGGGGACATGGATGGGGAATTGGAATAGGAGTATTGGGATGGAAAATTAGGATAAGAGGATGTAGATGTTGTATAAGAGGATGGTGTAGATGAAGGACATGACAAATATGGGGATGAAGAAGATACTGAATATCCATTGTCAAAGGTGGCATAAGGAGCATGACTAGGCATGGATGAAGACATAACGGGATGGCTCATAGGAGTAATCGGATTTTGGAAAGTGGGTGGAGAAAGCTTACTAGAGATGATAGTGTCAAGGGGATCTATGTCATATTCTTCTTGATCGACAAGACTTTCGTTATCGTCATCCACGTAATTAGGGTTTCCCTTGACTATTATTGATGGAGGATGAGGATTCATGATGGTGAAAGCATAAATAGAATAGATCAAAGATTTTGAATGGAGATGGATGAAAGCTCAAATTGGGAATTTGGTCAAGCTCAGATCAGGATTGGACAAAAGCTCAGATTAGGATGATTGGATGGGATTGCTTTTGATTTTGATGGGATTTGATAGACAGATGATTGGATCGGGTAGATGATTTGATGAATTTGATTAAAGTACTAGATCAGTTTGATGGGATAGGATCAAATGATTAGATGATGTTGATTGGATAATTGTGATTAGATGAAGATGATTGTATGTATTTGATTAGAGGAATGGATTGGTTTGATTAGATAGGAAAAAAAAGGTACCACTAGATAGAGCTCAAAAAATTGAGCAATTTCAGTTTTTGGATGAAGTCGATTCGACGCACAGTTTGTAAAATGATGGTCCTGGGAAGTTAGAGGGGTGTAGTCAGCATTCTGTAGTAAATCAGGGACATTTTCAGCAAAATCAGGGGCATAGACAGCTTTCTACAGTAAATCAGGGGCGTTTCCAACAAAATTAGGGGCATAGACAGCTTTCTACAGTAAATAAGGGGCGTTTCCAGCAAAATCAGGGGTGTAGACAGCTTTTTGCAGTAAATCAAGGGCGTTTCCAGCAAAATCAGGGGCGTAGACAGCTTTCTGCAGTAAATCAGGGATGTTTCCAGCAAAATCAGGGGCGTAGACAACTTTTTGCAATAAATCAGGGACGTTTCCAGCAAAATCAGAGGCGTAGACAACTTTCTGCAGTAAATCAGGGGCATTTCCAGCAAAATCAGGGGCGTAGACAACTTTCTGCAGTAAATTAGGGGCGTTTCCAGCAAAATCAGGGGCGTAGGTAGCTTTCTGCAATAAATCAGGGGCGCTACCACCTTTCTGCAGTAAATCAGGGGCGTTTCTGCCTTTCTGCAGGGGCGTAGATAGCTTTTCTATGATGAGACAAAGTTTGGTTTTGATCGCAAAGGCTATGGCAAGGACAAAATGATAAAACAAGTCCAAAGTATCAAAAATTTGATAGATTTTTCACGAGATAACACCTCAAGCAAGCACAATCCTATGATTAATATTATGGGTATGGCAAGGCAAAGTCTTAATCTAGGATGCACAAGGCTTTTAGGAAGTCCTCGATATACTCTCGGTACGTGAGACACAACCGTGAACACCAGTCCATCACAAGCGTGAGTCGGGAACCCCAGCGAGATACTGAAAGGCTCGGACCAACTCTTCACGTCTATCTAGGTATCACCCTAGCTTCGACACTCCACCAATTACGACGCAACTGGATTGGGGTACAACTTTCGTTCTCCCCCCTTTATATATCCGCCGGTACACGTGGTTGGAATCATCCCTTGGGGTGATGAAATCTTCAAGCAGGTCCCACTAAAAGGAAGACACTAACTGTTTCCAACTACTCCCCAGGATCACACGAAGTGCAAGGAGAAAGAGAAAACAAATCAATGCCCCCTTAGGTAACACAGAAGTAAACAACCACATCAAACAATGAGGTTTAATCCCCCTAATTAGACTATGTTTGAAAATAGCAAAGATAATTTTTGAAAGTCTGATTATGTAGATGACCCTGCAAACAAATGTTAGTTGTCCTCTTTTTCGTCTTTGGTCAAATTTCGCCACAATATGCTGCAAAACATTAGCGAAAAATAGCAATATTTTTGCCACCACAATGTTAGAGAGTTATCACGTGAAAACCGCAAAAAACTAGAGCAAAAACGAAGCCAAAACGCCTATTTTACCTTCCAAACTGTGCTATTTTGGGGCACTACCGCGTTCTCTACGGGGGCACTGCTGCGTTTCTGCTGCGGGGCGCTACCGCGTTTCTGCGTGGGGCCCTGCCGCGTTTCTCCGTGGGGCGCTGCCGCGGGGGCGCTGCTGCGTTTCTACGTGGGGCACTGCTACGGGGCGCTGCCGCGTTTTTGCGTGGGGCGCTACCGCATTTCTGCGGAGGGCACTACCGCCTTTCTGTGAGCTTTTCCTGCAAAATTCTTAACTCAAAGAGACGTTAAACGCAAGACCCGTGTATAGGTCCCACCGGGCGTGCCAAAAATGTATACCTTGGAATTTATCCTACTCTAGATGTGTAAAATAACTGAGAAATGTGAATAACAAAATACCAAGGACACCTCAAGATTAGCCAAAAGAGTGATACAACGAAAATGAATATAAATAAAATGAAACACAAATAATTTTACCTCCCTTGTTGTTGATATCTCTTTGATTGGCCCTTGATTGGTTTGTGTGCTCCTTAGATGATTGCTTGAGTGACTAGATGCAAGATTAGATGTGCAAATGATTAAAACGATGGCTAGATGATGGTAAAAGATTGTGGATTCAAATTGGCAGCATGTAGTTATGAGAATACAAAGTGTTGAGAAGGCAAATTGGCAGCATAAGGTTGCTCCAAATGAAGTGTTGAAAATGCCCTTGAGGAGGGGGTATTTATAGGAGAATTTGAATTCTCTAGAGAATTCAACGGTCAAGATTGCTCCAACAAGGCCAAGATGAAGGGCTATGGTGGGTTGAGAACCCACAAGCCCTCACATCTTGACATGTGGAGGGTGAAGTGGACAAGGGATATAAGGTGGAGGTGAGGTGTCAAGGAGGTACATGAGGTGGAAAAAGGACATGCACCTTGGGGAGTGAGAAGATTTCCACAAAAAGGGATTTCTTGTCCCCAAGTGGGAGTGAAAGGGACATTTGAAAAATTTTGGAATTCCTCAAAAATCTACATGGAAAAAGGAAAGGTGGTTGGGGAAATAAGTGTGAATTAAAAATTCACATTCCTAGGAAAGTCTAAAAGATAAAAGATGGGCTCCAAAAAGGTGGGACTTAGTCACATATGGAGATTGTGACAAGTCCAAGGTTCTAGAAGCCTTGGAAGGATGGAATGTGAATTAAAAATTCACATATAAGAGAGGGGAATCTAAGAAGAATAAAAAGGAATTAAAAATTTCTTGGGGAATGATTAGGTTTTAATTAATCAGTAATTAGAAGATAAATGAGGATTAGAAGCCAACTTGCAAAAATTGGAGGATGTGACACATCCTAATCAAGGATTAGGCATGTGCACATCCCTAATGAAGAAATTAAGAGATGGATTAGGATTAGATGAAAATGACATGTGAGGAATTAGATAAATGTAATATTTATTTAATTTATTTGATGAAAAGAGGATTAAGGAGGGTAAGGTTATTAATTAAAAACTTTAGGGATTTGGTAGAATTAAGGATATTAATTAAATAATAGTAATATTACTTAATTAACTCGAATAAGAGGATGTTTAGATGAAAATGATAAATTTGGATAAATTAAGTGTCCAAATTTAGATGTCTACAGCTTTCAATTTTGGTTTTGTTCTTGTTTGGTTTCTCTTGCTTTGATCAATGCCTAAACCTCTTAAATTTGTACGGAACAACAATAGAAACAATATTGTCTAATGAAGTATTATGAAAGGAAATCTTTTAAGTGAATGCCATTGGCTAGTGTAGAGCCAATCTCTTCTATCTTTTGCTAGCTAATCTATGATGGCCATCATTTGTAGACATGCATGCAAATTGTGAAAGCATAGATCATGCACATGAATTAATCAACAGATTGCCTCAAAGATTACTAGAAGGCTAATGTGGCACTTAAATGCTGAAACGACAGAGGAGTCTTTTAATTTTAATTGAAATGAAACTTTTGGTGTAACATTTCTTCTTTTCTTGTTGGCCGATTTGTCATTCATTTGACTGATGATATTATGTTCTTAAATTTCAGTAGTACACGGGGACGTGTCCCCTACCCTTTTGCCCCCTGTGTCCGTACCCGAGAAGTTTCGGGGACGGGGGCACATTGGGGACATTTTTCAGGCATCCCCAAAAAGTTTCCTTTTTTTTGGAACGTCCTCAATCGGCGGGGATGTCTCGAGGACAGCCAACCGTCCCCTTTTTTCCAACAAATTTTTACAAAAAGAAAACACTCTAAAATTAAAAATGCTTATTTTTTAATTGTTTCTAAGTGGACCCCACACCCTCCCAAGCCTAAAATGAAACATAAAACTTTCTTTCAAAGCCATTTGAGTTAATTTTTACATTCCAAAGAAAAATTGCAACTAAGAGGAAAGTGAGCAAGAGAAAAATTGGCAGTGACTTAAACTTTGAGTTTGATTTTGATGCAATGTTAGCAGATGTCAAGTAAAGGCAGCCATCATACTTTCTATTACTATGGTTTGCACATTTGTGACTTTATCATCTTGACATTTGTAGTGCAAACTTGTAGTCTTTGGGCATTTTATTTTTAAAATTTTATATCATATGCATCATAATTTGTTCGACTCTATAATGTATATGTCAATATGATTGGTGATTACATTTGCAATTTTATCAATATTTATTATTATGATTATCATTACTCATATGAATATCTGAAATTTCCATATATATATAACTGTCCCCAGTCCCCAAAAATGCAAAAAAAAAATGCTGTTCCCAAAACACGTCCCTGGTTCCGCCGTCCCCGTAGCGAAAACTTGGTGGAACATAATGTTCTTTTAAAAAATCTTGAAATAAATGTGTATATGTCTCTTCATTTTCATGGAAGAGAGAATCAAAAGACGACATATGGAGGGGTCGGTCAAGTGAAGAAGAGGGGAAGAGTCGCGCCACAAAAGGAGGAGAAGATTGGCGCAGAAATCTGATATAAAAGTGGAGCTGCATATTATAAAGACGGGATTTAATTAAAAAAGACCCGATTACAAGCTGCGTGGGAGACTTTGAGAGAGGTTGCGAAGGTTTTAGAGAGACAGCGTGTTGAAAGGAGAGGTCGCGCAGCTGTGAGGAGGAGGGAAGTGTATTTTGAAATACATCGCTGGCAACTTAGTAGGGGTCGCGGTATAGAGAAGGATAAGAGGCCACAAACTTAATGATGAAGAGCCTTTAACGAATAATGCTGAAGCGATTGAGGGCGCCCAGATGAGAAGATAAGTGCGCATTAACGAATAATGCTGAAGCGATTGAGGGCGCCCAGATTAGAAGATAAGTGCGCATTAACGAATATTGCTGAAGCGATTGAGGGCGCCCAGATTAGAAGATAAGTGCGCAGGAAAAGACAAGATGCTGTGTGTTATTGGGGGCTGCATCATTTAAAAGATACAAAATGAAGAGATAGAGTTAGGTGGTGCGTGGGATGGTAAGTTGAAATTTATCAAGCAACAAGTTATTTTGAATGCAACGCGAGCCATGTGATGAGGCTGTTTGAAATTAAATTGTCATAAAATGCAGTGTATAGAAAACAAAAGGCCACGGGTAGGTGGAGGACAAATTGGTAAATGATAGTATGCAATTGGACAGGGAGAAAAGGGGAAATAAACAGTGAAAAGGTATAAGAATTGTTGTTCAGTTTTGTACCAAGGACCAAATGTCAGACGGAGGAGTGTGAGTAGGTGTCAAGAAAAGGGTTGTGTGAATGTGAGGGAGCATGTGGAGCGTTGGCTGCTGTTCCAGAACAGAGTAGGTGCTGATTGAATGTGCAAGAAGAATAAGGCTATGATAGGCCAATCGGAATGCAGTTGGTAATTGAACAAATAAAATCAATGTTAGCTTGTAATTGTAGTGGACTGAGTTGTTGAATGGCTGCTGTGAGATTTCATTTTGGTGGTTTGTGAATTTGGTTTTGAGTTGGTTGGCAGAGGGGAGTACCCTCTTGCATCACATGCCAAGATCACCACCCCACCCACCTTCAACATTCCCGAAGAGCTGCCGCGCACAGCCATCGTTCATTAATTTAAAATATATAATTTATAATGTATTCCTTAGAATATTTCGTACCTTGATTTTGATCAATAAACTATTTAGTAATGATTTTGCTAAAGACAAAAACTTAGAATCTTTAATAAGAAAAACTTTGGAAAAGGTTTTGAATGGAATCAATATAATGATAGATTAATTACAATCACTTTTTTTCTCTCTTTCTTTTGGAATGGCATACAAAGCATCTCATATATCTTACCAAAAATTACAAACAAACGTCTTCTGCATTCAAATGCAATCATTTCATCAAATGATACGAAAGGAAAGATCAAAATTTGTTGTTTTCAATTGCCATTACATTGTATTCGGCTGCAACTAATTAATCCTTAACATGGTTTATAACTTTATATCGATTGCATAATTTATAGTTAATTGAGTTGCAGCTTTATATACACCTACACCAACTCTAGAATTAATGTCTGCCTATGCCCCTCTAAACACTACTTCATTTTCCATTCTGAAATTGGTTAAAAGTGTAGATCAAGCATGGAAGAATCCATCTACTTCTCTCCTGTATTTTTAGTTGTGGGATATATTTTGTTATTTTCTCTCACAGCATATCTGTTCAAGTTTAACACCTCAAATCTGCTGTATATTCTTAAGAAAGGGGAGAAGAAGGTACCTCCTACTTCCAAGGGGTGGCCATTTCTTGGTCACACACTGTTATGGTTCTATTACATGGCCAAGGCTGACCCACTAGCATATCTTCACAAATACATACTTCCGTAAGCTTATTAATTTTTTTATTTAAACAGTACATTCTAAGTTTTGATTTGTTTTGCTTCTTGTGAATTTATATATGATGTTTGATTTCAATTATAATTGCAGCTATGGTGAAATGGTTACATGCAATCTATTTGGAAGGCCAACAGTGGTGTCTGTGGATCCTGAATTCAACAAGTTTGTTTTGCAAAATGAAGGAAGATTATTTAAAGCAAGTTACTTTAAATCACTTCATGATATAATGGGTAAGTATAACATGTTATCAGTGACAGGGGATCTGCACAGGCAACTCCATGGAAATGCTGTTAACTTGCTCACCAATGACAAGTTGAGAAGGAATTTTCTGCCTGCAATTCAAGTTGTATTCAAACAAGCCATGACAAAGTGGGAAGCAAGAGAAATAGTTCTTCAACCAGAGTGCAAAAGGGCAAGTATATTTGTGTAGTTTCAGATTTTTCCTAGCTTTGAATTGTTCTGTAATGGTGATGTGCTGTTGAATCATTGCAAACCAGAAAAAAATAATATTGGGTTGTTATTTTACATGTGCAGTTAGTTTTGAATGTGATGGCCAAACACTTGCTCAACGTGTCAGCAGATATAGAAACAGAGGAGCTCTGCAACCTCACGACAGACTTCATCAATGGAATTATTTCAGTTCCAGTAGAGATGTTAGGTTGTGCTTATGCAAAAGGATTAAGGGCCAGAAGGATTTTGAGTGGCAAGTTCTACAAGGTCATGGATGAAAGGAAAATAAATCCTCGTGATGATTTGCTATCTAGGCTTGTAAACAAGGAGAATCTTCCAAAGGAGATTGTGGCTGATTTTCTTTTCTTTTTACTTGTTGCAAGCTATGAGACTGTATCTAGAACAATGACTATAGCTATTCATTTTCTTTCTCACTCAAATAAAGCCTTATACCAACTCACGGTAAATTAAACAACTCCAAATATTCAGTGGAATGATTTTATCAGAAGCACTTACTTTAAACTTAAAACCAACTCTTCTTTGTATGTATTTGCAGGAGGAGCATGAAACAATCCAAAAACAAATAGAAAATGGTGGTAAACTTCAGTGGGAAGACTATAAAAAGATGAAGTTCACTCAATGTGTAAGTAATTATTTCAAGAAACATATTTAATTGTAGTGTAATATAAAGCGCTTTTAATTTATTTAATTTTATAGATTTTAAAGAATTAATTAGAAATAGCTAATACTAAAATCATATAAATTGAATTACTCTGGATGAAAAGTTTCAAATATTTACTTTATTATAGGGTTCTCTACTCTTCTCAGGGATTAAATCTGGCAGTTATATGTTCACATTTAGTTTTAAAAGAGAAAAAAATACTGTTCAAGTGTTCTAACATATGAAATCTATGGTAATTTATACAATCATAATTAAAATTTATGTAAAAAATGTTGAGAGATATCACTCTCAGACGTCTATTGCCCTTAATCACAAGTTCGATAAAAACATAAATAACTTAATAATGATATCTCTCGGCATCTATTAAATTTAATCTCCATTTCTATTCTATTTTCTGTTCAGTTTTTTATGCTTGCTTAACTGTAATGTCATGAAAAATTTGCATGGATCAAACAAAGCTTAATTTTAAGCACTCACCTATTTTAAAGAAGCTCCACAGTCATGTATACTACCAAGCTATTCATCCTCTTATATAAAAGTTTGCTTTTCGTGGAACAGTTGTATATGTTTTGTATTGACATTTCCAATCACAGTCAGTGATCTATCATCAGTCATTTGAAACATTTTTGTAACATGAATTTTATGATCTGAAACATGAATACAAAGAACAAAACAAAACACAGAGAATTCTTTAACACGAACACACAGCCAGCCTCTTTTATTGCTCTGATACGAAATGCAAAATCTAAAACAAGCCTTATTCCTGATCCGACAGGTTAAAAAGAAAAACGGCAAATAACCCTCATATAAAAGTGTTTATACAGCAGCACTTCAAAGCTGCGAACTTGCAAGATTGAGTATAGAAACTCACGCAAACTACAGACATCTGATAAAGAACTATGCCTAAGAAAAGAAAGCAAGCTATCGCTAGTCAAAGGAACTGAAGTAATACACATGCAAACAGATTGCATGGAGTAGATCAAGCTAACATAGCGCAGTAAATGCTGCATGTATAACTGAAGGACAACTAATAATTAACCGCGATGGCATGAATCTCATGAATCCTTGTGAATGCATGCATGATGTAGCAGCACTTATCAACAAAAATATCACAATTTATTTCAAAAACAATCTTTTATACGGTAGAAAACTCATTCCAACTAATCATCCTCTTTCTAACCTACAAAATTGATTGTTTTCAAAACAGAATCTAAGCTACTTAATCCAATCCGATCTGCTAGAGGTAAAATAAGAATCGTAAAGAAAATGATCAATTATTTTGAAGATCACATGTAAGCTCAGTTGAAGTGAAACATTATTTTTTACTGGTCAGGTTATAAACGAGGCTCTTCGACTGTCAAGCATAGCCGTAGGGCTTGTAAGAGAAACAACAGAAGACGTTACAGCTAAAGGTGGTATTCATGAACTGACACTCAGAGCCATTTTAGCTTTTGCTTTACACTGTAATTTTATAAAAACGCTTTCTTACTTTTTATTTTCTTGAATATCTCTGTGTTCAGGTTATGTGATACCTAAAGGATGGGGAGTAATGACATTTTTCTGTGCAGTCCATCTCAATGGAAATTCTATCAAGATCCACTCAAATTCGATCCCTGGCGTTGGCAAGAAAATGATAAAGTGAAAACTACTAATAAATCATATCCATTTTTAATATTAATTTTTATAGACCAGCTTAAGCTCAGTTTCCATTTTCTTATTGAATTAGCAGTTTGTTTTACAAGATTTTTTTATAAGCTCCAACTCATTTCTCCATCATATGATAGCTTACTGCATTTAAAAAAAAAATCTTTTATTAATTAAATTTGTCAATAATTTTTACATCTCTTTTTAGGAAGAATTACTGTGGAAGAACTATGATATGCTATTTTCCCCATTTGGAGGAGGGAGACGGTTATGCCCAGGAGCTGACTTAGCTAGAATGAGCATCTCTTTTTTCCTTCATTATTTTGTAACAAAGTTCAGGTGTGAAGGGGGTGTTCAGAAATAATTTCAATAAATTTAGAATGTTGTTTAGTCAAAAGTAGATTTTAAGTTTTGATTTGTTTAGGTGGCTCATCTGAAATCATAGTAGTTTATTCAATACAACTCATCTATCAATGTGATCTCAGATGATCTATCTAAACAAATCAAAACTTAAAATATACTACTTAAATCAAAATTAGGTTTAATAACTGTATTAATTAACTGTGAGGAAATTGTTGCAGGTGGGAGATTGTTAAAGAGGGGAGAATCACTTTCTTTCCTATTCCTCACATGGAAGGTGATTTGCCCATTCGTCTCTTTGCCAAGAGGCCAACTTCCATGGAATAATAGCTGTTAACAGCTTTCCTGTTACCGGTGGTTTGGTTAAATATGGTGTTTGAACAGACAAACATAAGTTGTACATAAGCTATTTTAAACTTCTGGATTGTGTGGCCTTTGAACACACAACAGTATCTTTTGTGTAAAGGTAAGATAATCCTTGTTTTAAGCATTGTTTATATGCTTTGAATTTCCATGAACTTTGTGATCTCTTCTTTGTCTATGCTATGCATGGCTTTTCTGGTATGTTCAAACTGTGAAGAGTATTTATTTAATGTGTTCTTCAGAGTTTATTGTTTGATTGATCAGCATAGACAAGTTGATCTATATTCCCGTCTCTATCAAAACTTTTGTCAATTGTTAAGTGCGAGGTGCTTTGAAAAATATTTCTAATTTTAATTATTTTATATCAATATCAATTTAAAATTAACAAATTTAATAGTAAATGTTAAGATTTTAGTTTAAGGTTAGAATTTTTTAAGTGTTTTAATATCAACTATATTATATGTTATGTTTTTGGTTATGTTATGGTTTTTTTGTATGAGTCTTTGTCAATGTCATTTTATTTTAAAAAATTGGAGTTAAACGTTTTTGTTTGTATTTATTGTGGTGTCTTTTCTCCTTTTAAGTCTGTGGACATTTTCTACCCTCTTTAAATGGTCTCAACTTTTCTTCCTTATGCAACAACTACTATTGAAGTTCAATGTTTGAGGGTGACAATCAATGTCACTCCCATCCAAGCATCCTTAGGAAGCTTGTTTCGAAAGTATTTTATGAGTTATGTTTTCTACTGCACTAGTTGATGTTGTGTTGTCTATACCAAAGTTTGATAATGTAGGTCATTGGATAGAATCTTATATTTTGGTTGTATTTTTTGTGGGTAGGGTCCCCTTTAAAACCATGCTAAAAGATCGAGTTGGTAGGGCTTGGACCTTGCATAGGATCCACCTTGTCTTTGTGCAAAATCTAACCAAAGGCTTTTTTTCTGTCCATTTCACTAAAACTAGTCATGCTAAGGTAGTGATTGGTCATGGCCCTTGGCTTCTTTATTCCTTGTTTCTTGTTTTCAAATCATGGACATTTTTTTTTTGTTGTCTCAAATGATAAGTCTTTTAAAGTCCCCATTTGGATTGAATTCCCTAGGTTACTCCTACCTTCCTAAAATTTCTTGAGCTAGATAGCCTCCTCTATAGGTTGTATTATTGTTGTTGAGCTAGAGAAGTTCTATTCTGCCCATCCCTCATCGTGGGTTTGTGTCAAGGTGTACATGTCCAAGGACCTCAAGGACATTGTTGATATCTAGGTTGGTCAAACTAGATACTCAAAATGTGTTCATTATATCAACCTTCTATACACTTACTATTGGTGTCAATCATCAAAACATAAGATTAAAGACTATCCCCTAGATTCTTTGCACCCAAAGGCCATTGCTCAACCCTATTCTAGGGTGACACCTTTTATGAACAAGAGGAATGATTGTCTACTATATATTGTCAGTTGCAAGGCCAAGATCTTCAGTCAAAATATATCTTCCTCTACATGCCTTATGGCTCAAGAATTAAGTTGCACAACATGTTTCAAAACCTCTAGAATTAGGTAGGGTTATACCCTTCTCCTTTGGGGGAGAATTCAGTGAGGTGAAAGTAGTTCATTCCCCACTCATGGCATTATTCATGACTCAATCAAATTCTATTAATGCCCATCCTACTTCACCTCCTCCTGCCAAGCAGAGGAGATCTTGCAGTCTACCAAGGTAATTAGAGGATGGATAATTTCCAACCAAGCATCAACAAGTTCCTCTTCATTTCTTGATTAGAAGCCTTTAATCCTAGGAAGAAACATTACAAAGTAGTTATTCTACACTAGAGTTGATTGAGATGTTGTGGATATTTCTCTTGAAACTCACTAATGAATTATCTTTCCTGGAATGTCAGGGGGCTAGCGCATCCCCCATAGAAATACTCTTACTCTTTTTGTGATATTTTTCGCAACTCATAGCTTGAGAAATTCTCTATGTGCAAGAGGTTAATATTTCTAGTTTCTAGTTTCTACAACTTGTGTAATTTGGCCCTCTAGCCACACATTGTGTAGTTAGTATGAAGTGGGATGTGGTAGTGTTGTCATCCTTTTGTCCCCTATGTGATAGTATCATTTAGGTGATCAAGAATGTGACCTCACCAACTAAGCACTCAAATCCCTCTTTGACATTAATAATCATTCCTTTATGCTTCAAATGTTGCTATTGAGATATCTTTTGTGTAGAGATAGATCATCAATTCAATTCCTACCACCACTTGGGTTCTATGCAATAATTTTACTATGATAGAGATGACCTATGATAAATATGGGGAATTGCATATGCGTTAGACAACTAGTTGTGCGTGTGTTGAATATGTGTGGGTGAATTTAATGTCAACACAAACCTTAATGAAATGGTTTACATTCAAAGTTTGAAGCAAGTAAAATCACTATATTTCGTAATACAATCAAACCTTTCAAATATGTATCATTGTCCTCTATTTCTAGCTATTTATTAAACCATTTGGCCCTCAAATTTCTATGGGCACAATGGTTGCTAAAATGACAACCTAGAAAATGAGATTTGATGCTTAATATGCAAGCTAAGATGATGGTTATGTGCAAATGTGTGCGGGAAGGATTAGTGGTATGCTTCTAAATGAAACAAAACAATGAAAAGGATGATGAATACCATGATAAAAAAAGGATGATGTTGATGATAAATGAACAAGTGGAGATGAGTGAGATGATATGAAACTAAAATGAACTATTCATGATTTTGCATATGCTCAAATGCAACAAAAAAGAAAACTAATCTAAAATGCAACTATGATGTAATATGCTAATCTAGGATGAGAATGCAACATAAAACATGATATGAAATCTAGTTATAAGACTCCAAGAATGCTCCAAGCTCCTAAGAAAAACCTGCATAGTAACTTTTCTTCAAATGTGGATGATAAATGCAAAGGCAACTTGGGGGTGTATTTATAGGGTTTCTCAAGCATTTTGTGAGGTGGCACCTATCAATGGTCTAGATTCGAAGGAGAAAGAATAGACGGTGGAGATGGAAAGAATCAAGATGTTGTCCCCTTGACCAAAGACAACATGCCATGTGTGTGGGAGGAATCTCTTGACCAATGGGAAACATGCCATTTGGATGGGAAACCCAAGTATGTGAAACAAAGAACCATGTGCTCCAAATTTGTTGGAAGTGTGGGAGAATAAAGCCATGTGCTTTTTCCAATTGGTGGAAGTGTGTGAGGATAATTCTAATTAATAATTAGGCTTATTTATTTTCATGTGACCTTTGTGAGGTGGCACAAGAAAATGTAGTAGACATGTGCTCTAATTCTTAATCAGGATTAAAGAAGATTAATTAAATAAACACGTTTAAGATATTTTGTTTATTTAATTATTTAGAAGAATATGATTTTGGAGATTTAATAGAAGAGTGAACAATATAAATAAAGTGAGACTTTATTTATACGTAGTCGAAACATTAATCAAATAGGTTGTATTTAATTAATTGAATATGATGACCGTTTTTAGGTGTATACATTTTACTCCTCTTTGAACTGATGTGTTTACACGTTGCTTCAAAGAAAATTTTGATGTCAATGCTCAGAAAAGATTCCGATGCCCCAGACGATGCAAGATTTCGATGCCCCAAACGATGCAAGATTTTGATGCCCTAGATGATGCCATATTTCGATGCCCCAGATGATGTCAAATTTTGATGCCCCAAATGATGTCAGATTTCGATGCCCTAGATGATGTCCCAGACTTTGATTTTCATTTATTGACGTATATATGCCCCCTCGAGAAATAAATCGGTCAATGTATGGATGTGAAAATGAAATGTTGGAATGATGTGATGGCGTTGTGATGATTTAATGATGATCCAATGTTGATTCAGTGAGATTTGGATGTCAGAGATGATTTATCTCTCAAAATTTGATTGCAAGTTCTTGCTTGGAATAGTGTTGATTAATTATAGTTCCTTTGTGGTAAAAATGGGAAATAAATCCCACCATAATTCCCTCCATTTTACCCTTGAAAAGGTAAAAAGTGGTAAAATGGGATTCATTTGCACATTTTGAGTTTGGAGAAGTTGAAGATTGGAGAGCTTAGATGAAGATGGTGATCCCATACCACAAGCACCGTTTCGAGCATCTACTCCACTTTGATCAACCTGCTACCACTGGACCTACGGTACGCTTTACGAGAAACCTCCTTGTTTATCATTTTCTCACCTTTTAGTGGTATTTTGAACATGCTAGATAGGTGTTGTAGTTTATTTGATGTTATTTTTGCACTTTCGGATGATGTTTTTGTCATTTTGAAGTGTTTTTGAGTGTGTTAGGGAGTTTTGGCGCCTTTGGGGTCCCAAATGGCGCATCTTGCAAGGGTGAAATTGATGTTTTTGAGCTCCAACACTGTTTTGGCACCTTTGGAGTCCCAAGTGGCACATCTTGCAAGCTTGGAAAACATGTTTTTAAGGTGCAAACTCTGTTTTGGCGCCTTTGGGGTCCCAAATGGCGCCTCTTGTTGCTTTGGAAAGTTTTTACCTTTGTTGATTCTAGGTGGTTTAGCTTGTTGTTTGCCCTGTTTGATGAGGTGTGATTGCGGAAATCTCTCATGATGATGTTTGCAAGATGTTTTTGAGTCCTAACAATCGTTGATCTATCATGTTTTGGATTGAATTCAGTCTGATTGTGAGATGTGCGTTGTTTGATTGATGTTTGAGTAAGATAGTTGATCTGATTTGATCTCATGATAGGTGAGAATCAAATGAGAGAACTAATGATGTATCAACCTCATGATAGGTGAGGAACGATGATAGGATGATAGCTTATCGACCTCATGATAGGCGAGGATCGATGATAGGATGATTGATGTATCGACCTCATGATAGGTGAGGATCGATGGTAGGATGATTGATGTATCAACCTCATGATAGGCAAGGATCGATGGTAGGATCAATGATGTATTGACCTCATGATAGGCAAGGATCGATGGTAGGATCAATGATGTATCAACCTCATGATAGGTGAGGATCGATGGTGGGATCAATGATGTATCGACCTCCTGATAGGCAAGGATCAATGGTAGGATCAATGATGTATCGACCTCATGATAGGTGAGGATCGATGGTAGCATCAATGATGTATTGACCTCATGATAGGCGAGGATCGATGGTAGGATTGAGTGCCCTGATTAATTGAGTTGATGATTATTCTGATTGATTGAGTTGATGATTGATTTGATTGATGAGTGTTTTGATTGAAGTTGATGGATGATTGATCGCACATTACCTTGATTGACTAATAATCTTGATTCAACATGACATTGATTGATTGATTTGTGGTTCATGTTATGATTAGGGAGAGTCAGATGTTCTTTAGTATTGAGAGTGTTTCCCAAAGACATTGAACATGGTTCATCGATTATCGGCAACAGATTTAGAGATTATCGCATGATGTGGACTGACTTCTTTGTTAGATATTCCACAGTACAGGATTAATAGAGGTTTGTTGACATCATTGACAAAGAGGTGGCATAGTGACCACAACACCTTTCACTTAGCCACAGGGGAGATGACAATGACCTTGGAGGATTTCTACCACATCCTTCGTATCCTAGTGATGGGAGAGATAATGGTGTATGATAAGAAAGAGCAAGGTGAGACAACTACGCTGTGGAGGATTTCACAAGATGATCACATAGCTGGCCAATGGGTTCCTTGGTCAGAGATGGTTAGCAGATATGATCCACTTCCGTGTGTACTTTTTGGCTTCATTGGTGGATTCCTTTGTCCTGATCGTAGGTCGAAGGGATTTTCAGCAGGTTGGGGTAGAGTGTTGTCATGGATGACCCTAGATGGTACTAGATATGCATGGGGCTCATGCATGTTAGCTCACTTATATCAGGATCTGCATGAGGTGGTGTATTATGGAGTGATGAGCCTATCATGGGGGGTCACCTTATTATAGATATGGGCATGGGATCACATAGCCATCACTCGGCCCATGGGGGAGAGACAACAACCACCAGGGAGACCATATGTATTTGCTTACAACAGTCCACATGTCCAGCATAAGCTGAGCAAAGTAGCCTATTGGAGGCCTGCATTAGATGATTTGGAGACTGTTACATGGTACATGTACTTGGGTTGTGAGGAGTGGCTAAAGGATTAGCTAGAGATTTCGTATATGTTGTTATCATGCTATCTGATTGGGCAGACACATGTTGTGTTCAAGCGGTATTTGTATCTGTGAGTATGTCGGCAGTTTGGACGGGTTTAGGGGATGTCCCTGGGAGTTTCCCATTATGTGCAGTGATGATAGGATGTTGTAGAGTGGGGGTCGTGTGTATCTTATGAGGTAGCTTTTACGGAGTACTATACCTTGACACCAGGTTTATGGGATTATGTTTCATATATTATAGATGTCGGGATGATAGAGGATTATTCAAAGTATTTCCACAATCATCCCTTTCTAATATTTACTCATCCAGAGGAACCAATACTGCTAGTTGATGGAGAGGGAGGGGATGACGAGGGTGGTGATGATGGTGGGGATGGTGGGGATGGTGGTGTAGGGGGTGATGGTGGTGCGGGGGGTGGTTGCAAGGGTGAGGGTGGTACAGAGGGTGGTGGTGGTGTAGGGGGTGGTGGTGAGAGTGATGAGGAGGTAGGGTTATTAGAGGTAGATAACATTCATCCACTTGATTTTGCAGTTCTGAGGCGTAGGAGGAGTGTTACCGTACCTCAGGCGGTGATTCCCAGGATTCGGATTGGGATCCCCTCTCATCAACAGTCAACACAGATAGTGGTTTTATAGGAAGAGGTTCAGTCTTTTCAGAGTGAGATAGCGGAGGCTCGAGCACAGATTGAGACACTTCAGGATGAGTTAGTGCAGTTTCGGGCACAGGTTGAGATTTTGACAACTGATAGAGGGACAGACAAGCAACAAATACAGTAGTTGCAGGCACAGGTGATTATACTCACTTCAGAGAGGGATTCCTTTAGATGTCAGATAGAGCAGGTTGAGGCCATTGCCAAGAGGATATGTAACAGGCTTCACTATCTATAGGTACAATAGATTTCTTTAGAGAGATTTGACACATTTCTTAGGAGTTGCAATTTTACAGAGGTAAATATCATGAGTTGGTTCCTCCTGAGCGACAAGAGAGTTTTGTACAGTCTTGTTCTGGAAGATCTCATTCGCAGACTATTAGTATGGGTGTCACACAACCATTTCCTGGAGACAGGAGAGATCCGGGTGTAGGTCCGTCAGGCATAGGAGGTACTAGTTCCGTGAGACCAACAGTGTCTGGTGGGAGCTCGACATAGCATATTGTGATGTTCCTTGGACATAGTGTATACACCTTTTGTGAGATTGAGGTTGTATTTCCCATGATATCGTGCCTTTTTGGATTATGATGTATCTCATCCTACTTTTGGATATCCTTGTACACTTGGACATTATGATATTTTTGATGTTATATGATATGCAGTGATGGTTATGATCTAAATTTTGATATGATGATAAAAGTCTATGATGCATTTGATTTCCCTATGATGATTATGATATACAATGTTGTGAGGATGCAATGTGATGTGTTATGATTCTATGATGGTTTATGAATGATGCCTATATGATGTATACGCTGGATTTGACTATGCTAATGAAATGTGATGCATTTTATGTTTTTTCATTCTTTTCTAATGCCAATATGATGTAATGAATGTATGATGGATGAAATGATGATGCATTTTTTTTTATGTTTATGTAATGTTCTATATGATGATGATATAATGATTATGATGATTATGTGATGATGATGCGTATGTGATGTTTATATTTGTGATGTATGCAATGATGATTTGATGGATTAAATGATGTAAGATGTTATATGTGATGATTATGTTGAATATGTATGGATGTGATGCAAATGATGTGTGATGTTGTGTAATGATGAATGATGATTATGTGATGTGAATGATTGAATGTGCACGACTTCAAATGCTCATGGCCTTAAGCTTAAATGAGTGAGTCTATCCAACTTCCAAAAGTAGTGGGAAGACTGTAGTAGATTGATCTTTTAAGCTTCATAACTATGAATTATTTCCCAACTTTCTTGGAAATATGAAGAGACTCACTTATTTAAGCATATTGGATGACATGATTTTGATTTTGGAATTGATATGCAATGTATGTCTTTCTTTCTTTTTTGTATTTTCTGATGCAAGTATTATGATGGATTGTATGAATGTAAATGATGTGAGAATGTTTTCTGAGATATGCAAATGATGCACAACTAAATGAGAATGATGTGTTTTTGGTTAATGTCCAATGTACTCAATCCATTAGTAATAGAGATGACACCATTGTGAAATTGTTTCAACTTTGAAAAATCCCATAAATACACATGCAATACTAACATGAATGCAATCTAACTTAACTATGCAAATCTCGTATTCAAAAGTTGTCATTTGTATTAACCAATTTGTCATGCTTTTTATCATCATTGGGCCTTTAAAATGTTGAAAGTGAGTACAAGCATCAATGGCATATTTTAGACCAAGATGACCTGAGTACTACTTCCATGATGTTTTAAAATTGCAAGTTAACACAAGCATCTAAGTATAATTAAACCAAGATGACCTGAGCATTGCTTGTGTAAATAGACAAGAGTTAACTATTTTCCTATGCAAATTCAGAATGTCATTAGTGATACTTTGTAGTGTACATGTTGTGACAACTTGCATAGTAATAATGCTAAACTCACAGACAACAGACAAAGAAAAATCATATTCTTTCCTTGCTCCTCTAGTTCGATACATCATTGAGGGGCTCCAAAGATATGATAACAAAAATCAAAATACAACAATTGAACATTTTTGTTTCACGTGATAAACTCATGATTCAGAAGAGCATCATCCTTTCGATTTTCCAATGTTCTTGGGTTTTTTCAACTTTTCTAATTTTTAGGTGTTTTCTGAGATTTTAACCAAGAACCTAACCTAAAGACCTATCCTAGGGGCCTTGGGGGCTGATCAAAGATTAGCCTTACCTACGTTATACACGCAGAGACCACGTAGTTCAACTGACTCAACTGATTTACATGACCAAGATATGAACAAATGAGAGATGACAATAAATTACAACAAACCACTAAAGGACTTGATCTAGGGTGTCTCGGGGGCTGATCAAAGATTAGCCTTGCCTACGTTTAAGCTCAGAGATGACGTAGTTCAACAATATGACTCTGTTTTTGACCTTTTTCACTAACTTTTGACATGTTTTTGGTTTTTGAGATGAATGTTTGATGCATTTCCGATGGTGATCGATTTTCAATGTTGGATTGCATTATGATCATTATTTTTGTTGTGTTTGTCTTCCTGTTGTTTGTCTGTTGGTTTAGGCTCAAATTTTGTTGCCCCCAGTGGGTTCAAGATTTTTTCCCCCAGTCTATGGTGAGATACGACCGTGATGCCAAGATATGTACATGGTGCCCTTCTAAGGATAGGTAGATGGGTGGTATAAGTGGATGGCGAAAGCGAATGGTTGACATGCTCAAATAATGGAAAAACTAACCCATAACTGTAATACCCCTCCATGTCGGTTGTTCTGAACTTGTGTGTGAGTTTTTGTGTGTGTCTCATGGGTTACTGTGTTATTTGATTGTGTGAAAAATATAATATGTTAGTAATCATGTTTAAATAATTAATTAAATCATAAGTGATTTGCAAAGTTATTTAAAATATGATTAGAAATTAAAGTCAGAATCAATTAAGTTAAATCAAATGATTTAGAACAAATGATCAAATTAAACTAACTCGTTAAAAGTAAAAGTGATATTATTAGATAAATTGATTTAAATTATTGTGTTAAATTGAAGTTAATAATAATTATGAACAAATAATCTTGAAAGGATAATTATTTTGGATACTTATTTAGAATCTTGCAAATGGTCGATTTTAATTATTTTAATGTGGAAGTAATTAATTAATAATGTATTGTGAAGATAATGAATATATATTTAAATAAAGGTGCATTTTTGTGGAGTTAAATTTATTTAGTTTTAATAAAGAATGCATGATAAAAGGAAATGAAATATAAATACTTGAAAAGGCAACAAAAGGGAATTAAAGGGATTAATAATTATTTTTAATTTATTTTCTTGAGATGTGACCTCTGGTATTCTCGGGAAGAGGAAATTGAAAGGGTTTCCTAGGAATGGATTTTAATAAGGGGTTTTCTTTGTTTGAGGGGAGGGTTGGAATGCTGGAGAAAATTTTACTTTCAATCATTTTCTGTTCTTGGTTTCTTTTTCTGTTGTCTGGAGAAAATGAAGAGGAGTCTCTCAAACACTCTGGTGCACTTCTACCCACTAGCCGGATGATTGGCTAATTCCTCAGAAAGTGGTGATGAAGGAGCCGGTCGGTGATGTGTTGGCGAATTGTTTGCCTCAATGGAAGCTCTCAATTTGGATGGTCATTCTCTGCCTCTCTTAGTCATTCAGAAAATATGAGCAAAAGGACGTGGACTCTCTTTGTCAGAGGACTGGAAGAAGTGGAAAATTTCATGGTTGCATTCAGTCAAGGAGACAGGTAAGCAACGAAGTCCGTTACTTGAAATGTCAAGGCAAGATACCCATTTAAATCCTTCTCTTCTAGTTATCGTCTAGGCGATGGTTTCATAAGCATAGTTCGCAAGAGATATAGTTGTTGCCTTAATTTTGTGTCATTTCTTCTTCCATTCCAGCTTATATCCTTTGCTCTGTTTCTGCAACACTTGAAAACAAAATATTGTCCTAGTATAAATAATCTCCCTGAATCCTCAGCAACCTGTCTCTGCCGCGCACTTGAACATGGTAGGGTGTATAGATTTAAATAAACTCTCTGATTTTTATTATCAAATCCCAAATGTTATCCGCAAGACTAAAGGAAAATGGCTTCTCACGTTTTTGCAACCGTAACTGTAGACACATAAAAATGTCCTAAGCTTTCGAGCGTCATTTTTCTTCATCCTCGTCCTTCGATAATTGAATAATTTTAGTTATTCAATTATGTTTGATTATATTCCTCCATTAATTAAATAATTTTTAATAATTATTTAATTAATTCACTTTCTAATATTTATTCTATCCCAACTGATTAAATAAACTAATTGCGTCACTAATTTCTTCCTCTTCTTCAATAGTTAAATAAATTATTATTTATTTAATTATTTTGTCATCTTTCATCTATAGTTAAATAATTACCATTAATTATTTATCTATTCATAGTCCTTTAATTCTTCCATAGTTAAATAATTATTAAAATCATTTAACTATCCCATGCCACCTTCCCTATTAAATAATTAATTAAATAATTATTTAAGGTCTAATTTCTATCTCTCCATTTAATTAAATTAATAAATTTAATTAAATGTTCCTCTTTTCATTTTCTCCAAATAAATAATTTGAATAAATAATTTATTTTCCACTTGTCCATTTCCTCTATTTTCAAATAAATAATTTGAATAAATTATTTATTTTCCACTTGTCCATTTCTTCTATTTTCAAATAAATAATTTGAATGAATTATTTATTTTCCACTTGTCCATTTCCATTTTGGATAAATAATTTAAAATAAATTATTTATGCACCACTTGGTCAAAGATACCCTGTCATAACTGTCATAACATTCATTTCCTGTCATAGCTTGCATGTCCCTGCATGTCCTTGCATGCCTATCCTAGCCTGCATGTCTGTCATGACCTGCATGTCTTTGCATGTCTTCTTGTCATGATTCCTCCAAGAATAGCATATTCTTGGTGCATCAATTCTGGACCATTGATCTTGGCATCTTTTCTAAGACTTAATCTCAACCATCCATTTCGTAACATCCCTCTCATGCATTCCCATCCATTGATCTTGGAATCTTTCTAGAAGGTTAATCTCAACCGTTCATTCGAATGGTTGTCTATAAAAGCAACCTTTCTTCTCCATTTTCAGGCTAACAGTATTCTTCTCCAACTTTCTACTTATCATTTGCAGGTATTTGCACAAGTCACACTACAAATCTGAGGGCATATTTGCAAAGGGAGAAATAGGAGAGCAAGAGAAGGAATCAACTACAATATGGGGAGTACTTTATTTTATTTGCTTTCATTTTGAAATCTCCATTTGTTTGTATTCTCTTGTTTGGATGAGGTTAATAGTTTAGAAGTGTTAGCTGTCACTTTATCTATTCTATTTGATTTCTAACCCCATCTCACATTTGGTGAACCCGACACTTGTTTTCTTGCAGAGAAATTGGTTTGTTTGTTTTGTTGTTTTGCAGATTACAGCCAAGAACGCATGCAAAATCCCGTCATCTTCATTTGAGCACAAAAAAATGGAACCATCGAATATTTTAAAACATTTTCTGGGTTTTGTAGACCTCGTTTTCAGCTTTCCGAAACATTAAACGGTTTGAAATTTCGTTAAGATTTGAGAAAGTTATGGCAATTTTACTGATTGCAGTTTTTTAAGATTTAGTTTTTCAAATCCGATTTTTCTTTTGTTTATAATATTTTTGTTTTGTAGAATTTTGCAAAATGTTTTTTGGGTTTTCAAACTCTATGTCTTAGCTTTTCATAGATATTTACAATTTAAAGTTTTGTTTAGTTGTGAGAAAGTTATCACTATTTTTAGTTTGCTATTTTCATTCAAGTTTTTTTTTGGTTTACTAATCTTTTGTTTGTAGCGTGTGGCTTTGGAATGGGGCTCCCAAAAATTGCTTCTTTTGGAGCAACAAAAAAAAAATTGAGCTTTTATTTTTATTTTTTAGTTTGCTTTGATTTCCTTTTCTTAGTTTAGTTTAGTCTTTTCATTTTCTAGTTTAGTCATTTACTAACTTTTAGTTTGGTTTTTAATCTTTTGTTCTGACTTAGTTTTTTTTTGCAGCTTTCTCGTTGGTCCAAGGCATATATTGAAACTACTAATTTGTAGTTTTGCAGCTCCGTTAGTCGAAGACTCATTTCTCAAACAAGGTGTTTGTGATTTCTAGTTTAGGAACACTTCCATTGGTGCATTAAAATGAACATGTGCTTAATTTTGTCTGACTGTGCTTGAAGGTGGTAGGTGATTATGCTCTCACCTTGTGAAAACTAGGTGATCAAAAAACCAGACCCACCTTAATTTTTGTCACCCTCACGACTTAATAATCGAAGTATCCTCTCCCCTTGCACTTTCGAGTGATCCTGGGTGTAAGAGAAACGATTATTATTTCTAGAAATGAGCCTGCCTTAAGGGAAAAAGTACTCACCTTAAGGGACGACTCGACCGGTAACAGGCTAAAGCCAAGCCACTTCCAGCCGGGATATAAAATGGGTGCTTGAGGAAAGTTCAAGTACCACGAGTGCGGATGTGTCATACGGACGGAGTAGTACTCCCATAAACCCTGTTGAGCGTAACCTCTTCAGGTTGGAGTGCCACCTAATTGGTGATTAATCTCTCGCCCCATGTGTGGCCACTCGAACGGATGCCCTAACTAGACACCTTTTGTTTTAAGAGGCCAACCATTTTCAGCCGTTGCTTGGTATAGTGCAGGGTACAGTATCATGCCCGAAGATACTCACTACTGACTCCCTTGAGTAGAGATAGCAGTTCTTGGGAAGTGATGACCCAAGAATCCAAAGTTGGTGTGCCCAAATGACGTTAATGAGCCGTGGAGGGGAGCCAGTGCCACCAAACTTCTAAGCTATCCGCTCTCGAGAAGGAGAGGTGTTCAGCACCAATCCGGGGTATATCGGTGGGCTATACCAAGTATACAAACCCTTGGCCTATTAGGATTGTGCTTGTCTCATGTGTGTTTGCGTACACCAAAACATTGTGCTTGTCAAGTGTTTTCTAAATTTTCAAACAATATACACAAACATTCACAAATCTGGACACAAACAATCAACCTCAGACAACTTAGACTTTTCAATAAAACATCAAAACAATAGTCTCAGTCTGCTATCAAACATCTTCTTCCAGAAGTCTTATGTCAAAACCAAATCATGAAATTGCTCAAATCTCTCATTCCTTGTACACTTTAGCTTGCATCTTACCATAGGGTCATCTTTGCAAAATATTTAGCTTCATCCTTAGGCTTCACCATTTGCATTTTCAGTCATAAACCAAAAACTTAGGTCCTCATTTCATTTTGCATATTTTGGATTAAGACAACCTTACCTCACTTTGCAAAATATTGACTTTCAAAATTAGGTTATCATTGGACTTAGACATCATTATCTCCTTTAGTCATTATCTTTTTGTGAGATTCTTCCAACTCAAAAGTCTAGTTAGGAAGACTCATTTGTCATTTGTCCTTGTCATTTAGTCCTTCAAACAAGTCCATTGATATTCCAAAAGTGAGATATAGATCAAGCATAGGGTGGTTAGCAACCTTCTTCCAAATCATTTTAGACATTTGCATTTGCATACCTTAGACATTCAAATCATTTTAGTCCTCACCTTGCATATCTTTAAAATAAAAAATATTGTCATCATAGTCCTCATTTGGCATCTAGACTTTGCATTGGTCATTTCCTTAACCAACATTTTCACATTAGTCCTCACTGTCACCTTGACATTTGACATCCTTTCTTAACAATTTATCACCTTGCATTGGTCATTTTCTTTAGGAAAACGTCATTATCACCTTGCATTGACATCCTCCAAAAATACAAAAAATAAAAAATTAGTGTCATAACTTGTCATCCTAGTCTTCATTGTCCTTTGGCATTAGTCATTTTCTCTAGACAACATTTTCATATTGCATCCCTTATTGTCAAAAAAATCCAAAAAAATTAGTCTTGCATTGTCATCCTTTATTCAAAAAAAAAAAATCCAAAAACATTATTTCATCCTAGTTGTTATTTTGAACCTAAGCTTTTGCATTAGTTTCCTTTTTAGTTGACATAATCATCTTAGTCCTCATTTTTCACCTCATCATCCTAGTCCTAATCGTCACTTTCACTTTTCGACATTACACATTTCCTTAGATACACATTATCATCCCGTTGCATTGTCATTCTTTATTACGCAAAAAGACAAAAACATAGACTAGTGTCATCCTTGCATTTAGTTGTCTTTCTTATCATCCTCATTTGAGCAATCCCATTTTATGGTTGAGACTAGGCTTCAAAGACAGAGAAAACAAATGGAAAACTTTGGACAAGATTTCAATCCCAACATTGATAATTACACCTATGACACGAACCAACATTGGACTTTTTCCAACCCATTTCACAATATGAACATGCAATCTTCCATGAACATGTCATTTTCATCACAAAATCCTTCTGAACCATTCATACAAAGAGACCAAAACGGACGAGCATATGTAAAAGACTCAAAAGCTGCAATGAAAAATCTTGATATAGCCTCCTTTGTAGAAAAATTAGTCTTACGTGACCCTCAAAGGTATCTATCCATGCTTTTGGACCAAGGGGCTAAGTTACCACGAGGCTTTGACATAAATACTTTGAGACCTCCATCTGTCTACCCTCACCATCAACAGTCACTTAACATAAATCCTGCCATTAATTCACAACAAACATCCACTTATCACCCTTATCCTAACCTTGACAAGGGAAACCAACTGTCCACTAGTCCATTACAAGTCTCCACGTCATATTCTAGTCCTTCACCTACCAATCCCGTCCAACTCTACATGCCTTATCAACCATCTACCAACTCATGTCAAGTTTCTACATCATACCTTATTAATCCAGTCCAAGTCCCCATGCCATATCCTAGTCCTTCACATACTAGTCTAGTCAAAGTCCCAATGTCCTATCCTAGTTCTTCATCCATTAATCCTTTTCAAGTCACCCCCTCACAAGCCACATCTAGTCATGAAAATTCTATCATAGTCCAAAGTCAAATCCCATTTAATAAACTTGAGGATACATGTCAAAATGAAAGCCCAAAGCATGACCTTATAATGTCACCCTCATGTCAAGAACAAGGTAGTCCATCCCATGACCTTATTTCTGATTATATCATCCACGACAACCCCATCTTTGACCAAGACCCCATCATTGACCAAGAAGTCCAAATCCATGACAACCCCATCTTCGACCAAGACCCTACCATTGACAAAGAAGTCCAAAATGATCCACTCCTTGACCTTTACGCCATTCATAATCAAACACTTGCCGACCTTATACAAGCCTCGACTATTGACACTTCCCACGATGAGACACTTGCCTTCATGGGACACATAGATGATATTCCTCCAGAACAAGAATCTTCCACTAAGGACATGCTTGCATATGATCAAGTTATAGCTAAAATCATTGGACTCTATGACACTAAAAATAATGATGGCTTCAGCATTGCCTTGAAAGCACCAACAGAATCATTTGAACTTGACATGGCGCTGATCAGACCAAAGATATTAGTCAAGAATATGTCCAACATGACAAGGAAGCTAAGACACTTTATCAACTAGGGTCATCTATCTTTGTCAGAGCGGGATTTCTTGCAGATGAAAATATTACAAGTGACAGTGTCCATAGACATCATGATGGGTTAGCATCTTGCTTTCAAAACAACAAATACCCCATCGCAAATAGAATCTGTCAAAGCATGCAATATCAAGGAAAAGGACTAGGCATACATGAGCAAGGAATTCTAGAACCAATACAACTTCAGGCAAATTACAAACGTCAAGGTCTTGGTTATTCCTCAGATAGCAAATCAAACGATGTCAGTGGTACCTCCTCAATACTGGGGGCAACCTTGTCAGATACAAACGTCAAAATGGAGTCCATGAGAAATCCTT
Source organism: Sequoia sempervirens (assembly GCA_007258455.2). NCBI lineage: Eukaryota > Viridiplantae > Streptophyta > Pinopsida > Cupressales > Cupressaceae > Sequoia > Sequoia sempervirens. The sequence goes on along the minus strand of VDFB02321947.1, from coordinate 11,350 downwards.
GTCATAAGATTGCTGCTAACACCCCCTCCACCCACACCATGAACCGTCATTCCATCATGAATAAACCTTCCCTTTGGAACCAACAAAAACAAAAGTCTTACGAGTCAAAAGATCAAAATCAAATGTCAAAGGCCATTAAATCAAACAAAAGGACAAGTGGACAAATGAAATTAAAATGGATCCCAAAGAAAAATGGATCAAACAAAGACACCCAATCAAATACGAAAGTCAATCACAATGTGGAGCCACAAGACAAGAGGACTCCCACATATCATAAATATCCACCTCCTTCAAAATGGTCATTAAGAAAGGCATTTAAGAGTGTTGGTTCCAAATGTCGTCCCAATCAAAATTTCAAAATTCGTCATCCACCATCCCAAGTTTGGAAAATAAAAAGTGATTCATCCAAATGTCCAAACAACCTTTCCACATCTACCATCATCCATCATAATCCTACATCTCACCTAAAGTCTAAAAATCCCACGTCACAAATCCGTCACATCATGGCAGCAACTCTTTATCACAAGGACTCTCATGGCACTCTATTGCGATGTGCGTATTTTGATAAGGCCAACTCTAGTATCAAAAAGGATCACAATGACATTGATCAGTTGTATACAAGCGCTATGATCCTGACAAGACAACTTCTTCAGCAAGGTCATTATTGGCATATCATGGCACCAGTCTCTACATTGACACCATCAGTGGAATCAGAACAGTCAGTGGTCATCTAAAGCATCCAAACTATCCACAAAATCAAAAATACAAAAAAAATGAAAAATCAAAAATTATCACCTTGATGAAAACCCGCAAATGCATCTTGGTGACACCAAAAAAAAAAAAAAAAAAAGTCAAGAAAATAGTAAAGAGAAAAATTTCATCCAATGGTGAAAACCGCAAACAGGCGCCCTGGATAAGTACCATGATGAAAACCTGGCAAACAAGCATCATGTGTAAAATAAATCATCTATGTGGACTTTTACACTTGGGGGCAAGTCGTCTCATCTCCTATGCCTTCCTCTTAACATTGGCATCCATCTATTTCATCCATATCATTTCTGTCCATTTACCCACCTACCTTGGTCTTGATATTAAATTGGCACACATAAATCATGCTTTGGGGAAAAATCTTGACATGTCAATCCTTTGGTCACAAACTATGCATGCAACATCATGTCATTGTCATCATTTCCATCATTATCCCTATATGACATAGTCCTATAAAATCATATGACAATTCCCTGAGTCTCATGTCTCTTGTCCTTTATCAAGGCCACCTATCAGTCTTTCATGTCTATCACCTATCTTGGATTTCCCTTGTCAAATTGTCTAAGGATACCCCATCATTCCATCGTCCCAACCAAGTCATTCCAAATGCAACGAGTTTCATCCATACAAGCACATTATCCAAAACATTACTTGAATTTGTTCCTGGCCCAGCTGCAAACCTCGATACCTTCGTCACATTATCGTCATACTCATGTTATTTTGGGATGTGTCCTTCCCACGTCAAACAACATTGTCATCACCTGTCAATTGGTATTCAACTTGACTAGGGGAAAAATTTTATCATGAGACTGCAGTGGGTACCGCACGTGATCCTAAAAATCAGAAAATGTCTTAAAAAAAGACCTAAAAATCAAAAAATGTCCTGAAAAAAGACCTAAAAATAAGAAAATGTCCTGAAAAAAGACCTAAAAATTAGAAAATGTCCTGAAAAAAGACCTAAAAATCAGAAAATGTCCTGAAAAAAGACCAAAAAATTGAAAAATGTCCTAGAGAAAACACAAAAATTCCAAAAAATAGAGTCATGTCAGTCAGCATAGTCACGCCAATTCAACTCTTGATTAGTCTTTGGTCGTGTCGAACTATGTTGTCTCTGTGCATTTGCTACGTAGGCAAGGCTCATCTTCGAGCCCCCGAGACATTAGGTCAGTCCAATTAGGTTTGTCAAAATAAATCACGACTCAATCTTTCATCAACAAGACAAAGTCTTTGGTCGTGTCGAACTACGAGGTCTCTGAGTGCATGACGTAGGCAAGGCCATCTATCGATGGGCCCCCGAGGCCGCACTAGGTCAGTCCATTAGGGTTCATTGCACAATTTTTGCACACACATGAAACAGTCCTTAAACTTGAATGAACAATCTACCTAAGTGAACTTCGACAATCTGTCAATGGAACATGACAATCATCTTGGCATATCAAAATTAGTCAATCTCAGTCAAACTTAGTCAAGCTAGTCAAATCTTGCTTACTCTTTAGATGTGTCCTTCTGAAGGGTAGCCCATCATTTAATCATTCCCTAGGATGTGTCCTTCCTAGGCATCGTCATCGTCATTCGACATTTTGAGCAATCCTCTTGACATTTAAGGATCGCTCCTCTTGACATCAATGTTCTTTTAGATGTGTCCTTCTGAAGAACAACCCCTATCATTTATGCCTTAGGATGTTTCCTTCCTAGGCATCGTCACTATCACCTAGAATTTTGAGGGATCCTCTTGAATTTTGGGGGTTTCTCCTCTTGACATCAACATTATTCAGGATGTGTCCTTCCTGAATTTGGCAATCTTCAACACTCATCATCTTGGCATCATCAAAACTTTGACACCCTGGCATCTCAAAATCAAATCAGACATCTTGACATTAAAACACTTGGAAAACACTTGGCACTTGTCTGTTGATTTTTCATCATGTTACTAGTTTTTCAGCGAGATCTCGACAACAGGATTTAGAGAAGCAGCGATGTATCATGAGGTTTGTTTTGTATTTTGACACTCATGTTACTAGTTTCTCAGGGATGTCCTGACTCTGGGATTTAGAAAAACAGCGATGTATCATGATGATGGATTTGACTTTATTTTGTCCTTTTTGGTAATCATGTTGCTAGTTTCTCGAGGATGTCCTGGAAACAGGATTTAGAGAAGCAACGACGCTTCATGATTTGTCTTTCTTGTCTTTTTCTGCTTGCGGTTGGTTATGGCAAAAAGACTGGGGCAAATGTGCCTTTTTGTATGAGTCATGATCATCCTTGTCTACGACTGCTTATCTCACGTGATGGTACAACCTTGCACACCTTGGTCTACGTCATATCATGGTGTTTGTTGGCCATTATAATAATCTGCCCAATGATGATAAATATAAAAATGTAAGTATGAAAGTTGGTTCCCCTATCTTTATTTTTTTCATCTAGCTTTCCATCTTCATCCTCCCTTCTCTTCCACGCTAATATCCATCCCCTTCCAAGCTAACATTTCTTCTATATTTCATCCTCTAGTCTTCATTCATTTTCGAGAGCACCCGTGTTCTTTGAACCCACCGTCTCCTCTCTCGAGGGGCATACCGTGAACCCCTCTTCATTCTACTTTGTAATCGGGCATGACTTGACTGTTTTTCTTTTGTCACAATGTGGCGTGCTGGCATTACACATGAGGCAAAATAAAATAATACAAAATGTCCTAAGCCTTCTCGAAATAGCCATTTTTTCTTTCATTCCTATCCTTCTCGAGCAATTGAATAATTTTAGTCATTCAATTATGCTTGATTATATTTCCTCCCATTAATTAAATAATTTTAATAATTATTTAATTAATTCACTTTCTAATATTTATTCTATCCTAACGATTAAATAAACTAATTAAGGCCAATTAATTTCTTCTTTCAATAGTTAAATAAATTATTATTTATTTAATTATTTTGTCATCTTTCATCTATAGTTAAATAATTAGCATTAATTATTTATCTATTCATGGTCCTTTAATTCTTCCATAGTTAAATAATTATTAAAATCATTTAACTATCCCATGCCACCTTCCCTATTAAATAATTATTTAAGGTCTAATTTCTATCTCTCCATTTAATTAAATTAATAAATTTAATTAAATGTTCCTCTTTTCATTTTCTCCAAATAAATAATTTGAATAAATTATTTATTTTCCACTTGTCCATTTCCTCTATTTTCAAATAAATAATTTGAATAAATTATTTATTTTCCACTTGTCCATTTCTTCTATTTTCAAATAAATAATTTGAATGAATTATTTATTTTCCACTTGTCCATTTCCTCCATTTTTGGATAAATAATTTAAAATAAATTATTTACGCATCACTTGGTCAAAGATACCCTGTCATAATCCCCTGTCATAACATTCATTTCCTGTCATAGCTTGCATGTCCCTGCATGTCCTTGCATGCCTATCCTAGCTTGCATGTCTGTCATGGCCTGCATGTCTTTGCATGTCTTCTTGTCATGATTCCTCCAAGAATAGCATATTCTTGGTGCATAAATTCTGGACCATTGATCTTGGCATCTTTTCTAAGACTTAATCTCAACCATACATTTCATAACATCCCTCTCATGCATTCCCATCCATTGATCTTGGAATCTTTCTAGAAGATTAATCTCAACCGTCATTCGAATGGTTGTCTATAAAAGCAACCTTCCTTCTCCATTTTCAGCTTAATAGCTATTCTTCTCCAACTTTCTACTTATCATTTGCAGGTATTTGCACAAGTTACACTACAAATCTGAGGGTATATTTGCAAAGGGAGAAATAGGAGAGCAAGAGAAGGAATCAACTACAATATGGGGAGTACTTTATTTTATTTGCTTTCATTTTGAAATCTCCATTTGTTTGTATTCTCTTGTTTGGATGAGGTTAATAGTTTAGAAGTGTTAGCTGTCACTTTATCTATTCTATTTGATTTCTAACCCCATCTCACAGTAACCATCTCAAACTTGGAGGAAGCTTGGTTCGTGTGTCTTCTCTAATGCCGTCAATGAGCAGTTTGTTCAAGTGAAGAAATTGAGAACCAATGAGCAGATTATTTAATTCTCTTGGTCTGCGCAATGTTTCAGGCCTTTGCCAATTACCTCCGTTCAGTTGAAGCTGAGAGAAATTGATGTTATTGTATACAGTGTTTAGATGAGCTCCTTCACATAGTCTGGTAATCTAAATTTATACAATCTCCCTAATACCTTTGGCAACCCGCCATAGCTACAGCTATTAGACTTGCATGGGTGTAGAAATTAAATAATCTCTCTGATTTTCATTGTCCACCTGTCTCTGCCATGCACTTGAACATAATAGGAAGTTTAACGGTTTAAATAATCTCTCTGATTTTATCATCAACCTGTCTCAGCTTTTGTTCAAATTAGTGGATCCAATTTAGAAGAATTTTTCACTAAGTAATTTAGAATTACTCTCCCTTGATAAACTGCAGACTCTTCCATAGTTGCTGCATTAACATATGTTGTTCTCCTTGCGGTGTGCATTTGGCTTTTGGTATTCTATCTTCATATGAATAGGTATGTAAATATACCCTCATTATGGAGATAAAATATTGAAGCAGGGTATTTTAGCAGTGAAGTTTTGGCTCTTGTAGGATGGGATTTTAAAACCACTTAACTGTATTAGTTATATTTTGGAATGAATAAACATATATTATTTGTAATGCCTTTTGGTAGGAAGGACACTTGGTTGAACTCGTTGTGTTTCGATCAATTCTCTTAGAATAATGAAAAACAATATGAATTAATGAAGACATATATTTTCTAGAATATTGAGTGCATAGTACTCCCTTATAATGGAATTATAGAAATAAGGGAATTATGATTCAATTTAGGAGTTTTGAATTAAATGATTGCGAACTCAAGTAGGTGTTATATATATATATATATGAATGCTTGTTTCTTAAATTATGAGAAATGTTTAGTGTGGACTAGTATTTAATTAAGGATGTAGTTAATGGATTTTAAAATTAGTAGGAATAAAAGAAAATTGATTTTAATTTATATGTAGTCAAAGAAGAATTTATTTAATAAATAGCATAGAGTAGAAATGTATAGATTGTTGAATTCCTTATAATTCTAAATGTTGAGTATTGCATTTGTATTAAACTCATAAATAATACAATTGTATATCTTTTACCATGGTTAAGTATTGTAGTAAACTCTGTTGATCTAATTATGGTAGTCAATGAACACAAATTGTTCCTTGAATTGAGTCTTCATTCTTTTTTTTATTCTTTTGGATTGATTGTTAGTGGATGCTTTTAATCTTTAAGTTGTATTGCTTTTGTATTGATATAATGTTTGTATTTAAGTCATTTTCTATGAAGGAGAATTAGTTATTAAATGGGACTAAGTTATAATAAAAAAGATAACTATATTTATTTATTAGGTTATGTTATTTTGAGGAAGATTTACTTCTCTATAATTCATTAATAAAAGGCCTTGATCTTATTAAATAAATATAAGAATGGGGCTAAGACTAGATAATGGGGAACTAAGCCAATTATGTTCTACTAAGGGATGATTAGATTTTATTGGTGTTAATTGTATTTTGCTTCTTCTTTTAACCATCTAACCTTGACAACTTATGTGTATCGCTACTAAGGCGAGTTGAAAAAAGGCATGAAGGTACGCACTTTTTGTACGTTCAATTAGACGAATCTAAGTATGTTTATTTGTTAAAATGATAGAGGAATGTATTTCTTTAGTATTTCTTATATGTTTTATTTTTCACGTTTTAACCTTTATAGTAAAATCTCGTCATATTTTAATATCTTGTAGACTCTTTATGTAGTTGGTTACTTAGAATAAATATTGCTACAATTACTTGTGAATTATAGCGCAAAGGAATAAATTAGATTTATTAGGTTGTTAAATTGAGATTATAATGTGATGCGTTAATGAGTAAGTTAGTAAAGTGATTAGAGAGAGATTTTTCTTATTTTAATTTTTGATAATCTGTGTAACATTGATAGATTAGTTTATTCTTAATTTGGTTAGTTTCAAGGGGAATAGTTAAATTAGAAATAATGAAAAGTAGAGTTTGTATGTTATGGATGCCTTGCTCTTTTGGGTGCTTGCTCTACGTAAGTAAAATTAGATGATCTTTTAAATGTTGATCTCTCTTGTACTCCTTTAATTGTTGATGGTAAGTCTTTTATAGGGATAGTTAGATAGAACACCAGAGTTGGATTGATTTCTTTATTTGAGAGGAGTAATTTTCATATTAGGTTTGTGCCTTTGGTTGATTGTTCTATTGTATTAGTTATTGATTAGGTTTGAGTTGTTAGGAGTCAAATTGTATGATTGTTGAGTATTGTATGGTTGGGTAACCTAGGAGGAGAAATAGAGGTCTCCCTTGGTTACCGGTCGAAAGTGTATTAAATTTAATTGTGATGATTTTGTGGGATGTTTCCACTCACTACCTTATGTCTGTTGACTCGTTCCTTGGGGTCTTGTTACTGTTGTTAGTCCTTTGAATGGGAAATCTTCCAGAGGCAAGGGAGTACTTGTTTCTTATTGTTTCTTTATTGATCTATTTTGCCGAGATGTTGATCTTAATGGTTGATTTTGATGGTTCCTCATTATTTTGCCTTTCGTTGAGGAGTTTTTCAATTGTTAAGTTTTCTTGTTGGAACTATATTGTTTTTCTTTACTCTCATTTGTGGAGAGTCGTTCTTTTGGAACTTCCAAGTGGCAAGTGTATTGGTATCATTATTTTGAAAAGGGTTGTACGAAACTTTGTGAGACTCTGGTTTTGTACTTGTTAGTGAGATGGGTAATGCCTTGCACGCTTTTATGATTCTTTGTTCAAATTATGATGGTACAACCCTTGGTTTTTATGTTGTTGGGTCTCTAGGAAGAGTGGCTCCTCGTGGGGGCTGGCGCCCCGTTTAAGGGGAAGGGCATAGGATAACCCACGAGTGAGTTAGTAATCAAGTGAAAACCTAATAATTAACTTAGGTGGGTTGGGTAGTAATATCATTACAAGATTTAAAAAAAATGGATGCCTCGTCTTCATTAGTGCTTCTGCAGACTAATGGAAGGCTGAGAAGGCCGTGGTTGGCAAGGTCGTAACCTCGTCCTCATGAGAGGTTATCGGCTCCGCATGAGCTACCCTATGGTGCTGACGCCTCAAGTAGGAGGAAGGGCCAGGATATCCATAGATGGGGGCCGATGCCTCAATTTGGAGGAAGGGCCAGGATAACCCATGTAGGCTATGCGATGACACTCTCCCCTAGTTTCCCATGTGTTTTACTTTATTGTGTTCCTCTGGAAGTAGGTTGTGGGAGTTGGTTTAGATTGTTAATATATGGATTTATATTGATTTGTGATTATTTCCTTGATATATATTTGGTGTACTTTGTGGTCTTGTATGATCTCATTGATATTTGATTTATGACTCTGTGTTATGAGGTTATTATATAGTTTAATTGCAATTTGGAATTGTATTATGTTTATTAATTCAGTTTAATTTGGAAGTATTTCATGACCATCCTTTGGTTACTTCTTTTTTTGGTCATTGCTTTGATTTATGTGATGGGTTTTGTGACTCTAAGTTATTATGTCGACTCTTGTAATCCTTGAGTTTTATGATACTTTTGTATGATGTTGAGTCTTGTGGTTCCATGTTTGGATGTTCTTGGTTGTGGTCTCTTTCTTGTCAGCTCCTAGCACGGGGGGTGGGTCTTCGGACTCACATGGTCAGGTGGAACGTGCTAAGCACCCCATTGGGTCCCCAATCAAGGATCGAGAGGTGTGGATTGGTGCTGTTGCAGCGACTCCAGAGTTGTATCCATCGTGGAGCCAGTTTTCATCTATTCATTTGTATCATGATTCTTGTGTATGGTTTCCATTTATGTTTGGAAACACTTTTGTATCCTTGTACTTCTTGAACATTGTATTGTAATGTAACATTAAACCTTATGTGGCTATTTGCAGTTGTTATTCAATGTGTTAAGTTAATTATGCTTATGTTGTACTCTGATGGTTTCTTATCAATGATTATCATGTATGTGTTATATTTGTTAATGTTTATTTTGTTATGGGTTATATCTTTGGATTTTATTCTTTATTGTCGTTGTGTGGATCTCAGTCTCGTAATGAATCCTCGTGTACCCCAAGGGATGTATGTGCTAATGAATCTACTTAAATGAAATTCATGTCATATCTTAATGTGTATTACATGTATGTTATGTTACTTTTAAAAAAAAAAATTGTGCTGTAATTATTATGTATTTGTCCTTTGGGGTTCACACGGCGGGGCGTTACAACAAATAGTGGCTATGGCTAGGTTTTCACTACTTGTTTTTATTGTACTTTTTCAGATTTTATGATTTTTTTGAACTTTTTTGTTTTTTTTCTCTTTTTTCTCTTTTTTTGTATTTTTCAGGATATTTTTTGATGTTTTTGGTATTTTTCAGGACCTTTTCCAATGCACTGGCTAATTCAAGTGTAGAATTTTTTGAGATGCAGGCTATTGAGGGGTTCATCAAAAAAATTCCCTTCTAGTGTAGACAATTGATATGCTCCTAATCTGAAGGTTGCAACAATGACAAAGGGACCAAGCTAGTTTGATTCAAATTTCCCCTTTTCTCGATCTTATTGATTTTGAGGATTCTCTTTCAATACCAAATCACCAACTTGAAATGTTCTAGGCTTGACTCTGTGGTTGTAGCTTTTGGATATCCTTTACTGATATGCCTTTAGGTGATCCACTAAATGTTGACGGTGTTCATCCAAAAGTTCTAATTCTTGCAACCTAGACACCCTGTGATGCTCATCTGAAATGATCCCTTTTAGTGACACCTAGAGTGATGGTACTTCAACCTCAATAGGTAGGATAGCCTCTGGTCCATGGACTAGAGCATAGGGTGTAGCTCCTATCAAGGTTTAGATACTGGTTCTATAAGCCCACAAGGTAGGGTTCAATTGAATATGCCAGCCTTTTCTAGCATCGTTGATAGTTTTCTTCATGATCTTCAAGATATTCTTGTTTGAGGCCTCAGCTTGGCCATTTCTTTGAGGATAATAGGGTGTAGAAAACCGATGCTGGATATGAAATTTCTCACAAAGTTCTTCAACATCTTGATTTTTGAAAGGTCATCCATTGTTAGTGATGATGGACTGAGGGATGCCATACCGACAAATGATGTAGTTCAGGATGAAAGATGATATTTTTTTTTCCTATGATGGTGGTTAGGGGAACCACTTCAATCCACTTCGTAAAGTACTTTGTGGCTGTGATGATAAACTTGTGTCCATTGGATGAAGATGGGTGTACTTTTCCTACGAGATCCAATCCCCACTGACAAAAGGGCCATGTTGATGTAAAAGGATGAAGTTCCTATGCTGGTGCATGGATGAGATTGCCATGAATTTGGCACTTTTGGCATTTCTTGATAAATTGAAAAGAACCCTTCTCCATAGTCGGCTAGTAATATCCCAAACGGAGGAGTTTCTTAGCTAGAGTTGAACCACTTGAATGAGTACCACAAACACCTTCATGTACTTCTCATAAAGCCATTTCATATTCATCGCGTTCTAGACATCGGAGGAGAGTTCCATCAAGACCTCGTCGATAAAGGACATCCGCAATAAGGGCATGCCAAGTGGTTTGGCAAATGAAGTTTCATTTTTTATTGCAAGATAGCTCAGTAGGAAGGGTGTTATCTTTTAGGTATGCATAGATGTTCCCATAGAGGGTAGTGTCAACCTCAACTAGGTGGTATATAACTTGGGACTCAAGGGTGTCATAAGATGGGTTTAACTGTTGTTCCACCATGAACTTGTAATGGGCTTGTTTCTCTAGAATCTGCAAGAGAGAAGCAATGGTAGCCATGGCATTGACAACTTTGTTGTCACTTCGAGGAATCTTCTCAAATCTAATTTCTACAAAATACTTTTTGAAGTCATCAACCATTCTTTTGTAAGGCATCAGCTTGCCATCTTTTGTTTGATAGTCATCATTTACTTGATTAATGATTAATTGTGAATCCCCATAGACATGCAGCTCTGTGATCTTCCATTCAACTGCTACTTTGATTCCAATGATCAAGGCTTCATATTCAACTGTGTTGTTGGTGCAAGGGAACATCATTCTGTAAGACTTAGGAATGGTGTGTCCCTGTGGTGAGATAAATAATATTTCAGCTCTTGATCCATGTTGTGTATAAGAAACATTAAAGTACAAGACCCATTGTTTTGTGGATATTGTTAGGACATCAACATCTGGAAACTCAATGTTCATGGGATGATTGTCTTGTAATGGTGCTTCAGCTAATTGATCTACAATTGCTTGTCCCTTGATTGCCTTCCTATCAACATATTGGATGTCAAATTCACTTATCATCATGACCCACTTGGCTAGTCTTCCAGTGAGATTAGCTTTTCTTAGAAGGTATTCCAGTGGATCTATCTTGGTTATTAACTTAATGGTATGGGTGAGCATGTAGTGTCACAATTGTTGGGTGGTGAACACTACTGCCAGACAAGCCTTTTCAATGAAATTTTAATTGATCTCATAGCCATTTAAGGTTCTTCTGATGTAATATATTCC
>VDFB02321946.1:0-23398 GCA_007258455.2 Sequoia sempervirens | reverse complement strand
AAATATCAATTATAGGAATTATGTGCCCCCACATAAGGGAGATCACTGAACTCTCTAAGATGTTGGATTTAATTACTCAAAGCCTTACATTCATTAGTAGAATGACCATGAAGTCTATGATTTTCATAAAATAAACTCTTGCAATAAAATGTATTTCATGTTCTTAGAGGGAGAGATGTCAAACGATCTTGGAGGATTCTTGAAAAGATACTCTCTTGATCAAAAGTAGAGGATGTTTCCTTAGTTTGTGACAAAGATATCTCTTGCTTAGTATTAGGCTTTATACTTACACAAGACTCTTTAGAATAGAAGATTTTATACTATCCTTTATAGGAGAGTGTAAAATATGTAAAATTCAAATCATTACTATTTAGTGTGATGAAATTAATATTAAGCGAGGACTTCTTTGTTTCTTTCATTTCATTCAAATGATAATAACCAAGGTCACTAGTGTTTATCAATTCAGGATGCACTAATGTTAAAGTTGCTTTAGCAAATATTTTGTAAGAGTTTTCATATTAATTGATGGTTTTTTTATTGGTTTGATTTTTATCAAAGGAGAATAAACAATACCATGAGTCATTTCTTGCATGTTACGCTCTATAGGGACATAGATACCTTGTTCTCTAGCACCACATCATTTTCCACTATAAACAAGTTGTTTCATAAGTTCATAACCTCTTCCATAAATATTTTTCATTTCTTTAGGGTTCAGTGGTTGTTCATAATCAACTTCATCAAAGTTTTTTGTGTAATTTGCTTCTTCTAAAGTAGTTTAGGTGGATACTTTCAAATTTTTTTGTTGAATTTTGTGTTGACATTATTGATTTTCTTTTCCCTTTTTAGACTATTTATTTATGATCTTGTATTCTCCCATGAATGTTAGTGTGAAACTAAGGAACCCAAATCATCGTCCAATATCTTAGTGACTTCCTTAATTTTTTCTAGTGTTCTTTTTATTATTTTGTGACTTTTTGTGGTGTATTAGATTCTAATGCTTCCAAAGGATTTCATCCTTCTCTTTCAGCCATCAAAAAACTTTTGAGTTTGAGATCAAATTTTAAGGTGTACACATTGTTTTTATAGAAATACTTCATGAAATGATGCAAAGTATAAGGCACACCATTCATTTCATGTCTCCCTGAAAGGAGGTTGTAAGAAAGATCATTAGACATAACGTGGACCAGAGTTTGTAATGTTACTTACCCAACACTGATAGGTAATGTGATGACTCTAGATAGTTCTATTCCTATGTTTTCAAATCCAAAAATAGATAAAGAATCAAGTTTAATATCATTTGTACTTATTTAGAGTCTTTTAAAATGGTTCACACTACACACATTTAGGACATAACCATTTTCAAAAAGGTTCGTTTTATCAAAATTTGATCAATGTGGAGTATTATGTTGAAATCTTTATATTTCTTTTGAATTTATAAGAGAGAAAACTCACTCTGGTGAAAAAAAATATCTAAGTTTGTATCATTCATTCCTTGAACTAGTGTTGCCACATCATTTGAACTAGTGTTAGGAAGAACCTTAATTTTTTGCAAAGCTTCTTGAAGAATGCTATGATGAATAGGTGATGTTTGAAGCAATTCCCATATGAAAATCTTAGTTAGAGTATTCTTAAGGTGTTCAATGAGATTATATTCATTTCCATTATTTGTGGTCAAATGAGGAGCACTAGGAAATACTGGATTAGGTAATGGGAGGGATGTTGAAGGTTTTTTTCTTGGTTGTATATTTTTCCTAATGTTCATAACCTCAAAAGAATTTTCATGATGTCTAAGTGAAGGGAAATATAAAGCATATTCACTATCTTCATCAAAGAAAGCATCATCAAAATTGTTTGAAAGGAATGTGTCAATTTTCTCATTTTCTTGCACCATGGTATCCTACCTAGGAGGAGAGTTTTTAGGAGAACTACAAAATATATGTTCCCAACATTCACTATTTGGTTCTTCTAAAATGACTTCATCACAAATAGGGGAATGATAAATGGTTGAATTGTCTTGTGTTTCAATGATGGTATTACCTTGTTCAATATTTTTTTTCCTAGTAGGAGAGTTAAGGGAAGAGAGATAAATAGGACTCTCATAACTATTAGTGGTTTGATCTTCTAACACCAAAATATCTTCATCACAAATAGGAGAGATATTAGGGGAAGACAAAATTTGATTTTCATTATCATCCACCATTATATTTTCTTTCTTAGCATGTTTAGAAAGGTAGGATACTAACATTGTTTGACCAAAAGTGAAAATTACTTCTAACCATCTTTTGCAATGTCTCACAAATACAAAGAATGTATATCCAAAGATGAAAAATACTTTTATCCAATGTACATGCAAGACTTCAAAAATGCAAAAAAAGTGTATTGAAAAATGAAAATCACTTTGATCAAACTTATTCAAAGCTTGATGAATGAAAACAGTGTATAAAAAAGTGAAAAGTGGTTTGATCAATATTATACAAAGTTCCAAAAGTGTAAACATTTTCAGATTTTTAGACTTAAAATAAGGTATTTTTCTGATTAGGCTATGCAATAGACTAAAATTGAGATGTAAATTTCATTTTTAATTTTAACAATGCAATGAATGAAGAGAATTAAGCTAGATTTAATGAACCTAATGAAACAAAAAACCAAAAAATTGAAACAAAAAAGTAACAATAGAAAATAGAGGCATAAAATAGAAATTTCAAATCCCAAAAAATGTAGATTAGGACCTATCAAGGAATCATTTTCTAGTAAGGGTGAATGGGTCTTGGTTAGGTATTTTTAAAATGTTTTTAGTGATTTTTGAGTGATTTTTTATTCGTTTTAGATGACAAAAGGTACAGGCTTGGCCTAATCAGGGACTCATTCACCAGTAAAGGTGATTGTGTCCTAGGTTAGGGTTTTAAAGAGGTGAAAACTATATTTTTTAAGTTATTTTACGTTCTTTTGTGCCTAGTTTCAAACTGTAACTCTTATGAGAGAAATTACCATAATTTGATGACCTAATGTAAGTGAAATGAAGGGAAAATGATAACCTATATAACACCTTTTGAAATATTTTTTTATTTTTATTTTCAAATTCAAATGTATGAGATCTAAATGATATGAAAAATGATTGATTTTCTTTTGTATTTTTTTAGATTAAGAGAAATGAAAAACAATGCAAGTCTAATCCCTAGACAAGATGTAATATTTCAATGCAAAGGAAGTAACTCAAAGAGATATTAATTCAATGAAAATGAATGCAAGATCTAACCTAGGATGCAAAAGAGACTTTAAAAATTAGAAAATTTCAATGCTCAATACATTGAGTTCACCATTAATGTTTAGGTGAATAATAGGGTTCAACAAAATGAATCAACAAAGTGATGAACAACTAATTTTTCTAAGATCCTAAACACTACAATTATGTGTATAATAAGTTGCAAATAAAAATTAGAAATGATACCTAACTATTTTAGAAACTATGAAGGAAGTTTTTAGAGCATAGAAAGTTGTCTACCTTGTGAGTTAACCCCTTATTTATACTAAATTAGGAGATTAACCCAAAAATTCAAACAATTGAGGTTGACACCAGATCTGGAAGTAAAATTTATTAAATTGCTACTAGATCTAAATTTGAAAAGGGGGCTCTTATTAAGGGATGAACCATTCGCCACCTAGGATAAATGGGTCCTGGCTTAGTTTTCTAGGACCTAACCTTGGGGGATGGAAGTAAATTAAATACCCATTTCAAATCAATTGATAAAGGGGGTCCTATAGAGGGAGGACCCATTTTCCACCTAGGGTGAATGGGTCTTGGCACCATTTTCTAGGACCTAATTTATTCCCAATTAAATGTTTTATTATTTGAATTATGGGTGTTGAGATTGATCTTTGGGAGGTGTCATAAATAAGGTTTAAATTTGAATTAAAATGGTTAATTAAATATAATTAACCACAATTAATTAAGACCACCCTAGATAAATGTGAAAGTTCTTCACAATGCTTTACAACACCTAAATAAGGTACAAATTTAAATAAATTTTATTCAAAATGGTCCCATTAAGCTTAATTAAGTAAATAAACCCTAGAAAAGTGTGAAAGTGTGTTACAAAACTTCACAACACCTTTCCAAAGGACCAATTAAGGCATGTTTCAATCAAATAAAGGTCTTAGAATGATGTCAAAGTGTACAACACATTACAAGACTATTCCAAGACACCATTAATTCAAATTTAATATCAATTTTCAAACCAAGGGAAAAAGGCTACTTTTTTTGTTACTACAGATGATAAATGTATATGGGTGGCTAAGGTCATGCAAGTAGTCTATTCAATCATAAATAAATAATGGGGGATGGAAATTGTGGATTTTTTATGCATGTGATTTTCAATGCCAATGGGGATTGAGTGACAATGAGGGATCGTATATGATCAGTGAGGTCATGGTAGAAAGATATCTCTTTAAGTAAAAGGAAAAAGGAAGAGTGGGAACATGTAAGGTGAGTCAAGATGATAATACAAAAATATTCCCTATTAAAAGGAGAAGGTGAGTGGTGGTTATATTCATGGTAGAAAAATGTTATGTAGTTATGAAATTAGGAGCTAAGTAACATTTATTCCAAGCCTAATTAGTCGATGAGGTGAGGGATTTTATTACAAATAGTGAGTGTATGAATGGACACAAGATCTAGGATATGGTGGATATGACACTACACATGGAAACTATTTGGAAACTTTTCACCATGGTACTTGTCTAACCTTCTTGTTAGCCAGGTTTTCACCATTGGACAAATAATTTCTCCTTGCTATTTTTTGTATTTTTCATGTTTTTTGGGTTTTTTCTATTTTTAATTTTTATGCATAAAAGTTATTAATATGCATTAGACTCATTGGATCCTCCAACGGTTCACATTACATATTAGGAAATTGATAAGTGCCAAAACCATATTTAATTGTGATAATATAAGGACCTAATTAGTTGGCCTTAAATTTTCCTTTCTTTTCATGGTCTTGTAAATTGCACTAATTTTCTTTCAGGACAACTTCTAATGGGACCCATAGATACCTTGATTTACCTCACTTAAAGTGGTTTCAACCTCATCTATGTCTAAGCACCTTATGAGGGTACCTTCAAAGGATCTTCACTAAAGTGTGTCACCCAAAAAAGTGAAATTAGTAGATTTGTGAATGAATTATTTGCATTAGGAGGCTGATAAGTGTGATGGAAGGGTTTTATTGTGGAGTAGTTATATATCTTGGTACCATGGTAAATTGATATGAACTATAGCACACACAAATTATGATTCTAAAAGTTCATAGGCAGGTAAAAATAGCTATTCAATCAAGAATTTGAATTGTTGACTATTCTAGAGCATGTCCAATAGGGAACCAATTGTTTCCATAGCATAATTTTATTTTTTATTTAAACAAGGGATTTATAAAACTAAATATATATAAAATATTCCTTGAATTTTTCCACCATTCATTTATAGGGAAATAATTTATCATATTTTATTTGATATTCATCATTCACTTGTTTGATGACTAGTTAACAATAACCATAGACTTGTAATTTAGTTATTTTCAAGTGAGTGGTAATTCTAAGCCTTGTAATTAATGCTTCATATTCTATGATATTATTGGTACAAGGGGTAGTTATGTGGTAGGACTTATGGATGAAATCATATTGAAAAGTAATAAATAATATCCCCACCCCCGAGCCATGCTAAGTGAATGATCCATCGAAGTAAAAATTACACCATGTTCCCTTATTCATTGCAAGAATACCTTCATCTAGAAACTCTATAAATAATGTATGTATTTCCATTAGAGGAGCCTCTGCAAGCTGGTCATCCACTACTTTTCCTTTTATGGCCTTTCTATCGACATATTCAATAACAAATTAGGTAAGAATCATGATCCATTTTTCCATGCTACTTGTGAGGGAAAATTTTAAAATAAAATATTTCAAAGGATATACTTTCAAAACAAATTGTGTTTTATAATTATGCATTTCTTGTCATATTTTTTTAGCATAAAAGACCACTGCTAGGTGTTGAACAACCAAAAAAATAAGAGGGGAGGTGAATCAAAATTCTCTTGAACCATTTAAACATTAAACATCTAATAACCAAAGCACATTCAACTGTAATAAGGAATGAAAGCATGAAACTGTATAGGAGTGAATTTGCACATCCTTTGAGAATTTCTCTTTTACACCCTCCACCTTAGAAAAATGAAATCCAATCAAGTAATTCCATGTTCTCATTCCATACTCCACCCACTTGGTGCTTGTTTTTAGTGTTGGTGGGGGAATTTTTGTTAGGGATGCATGCACGATGCATACACATTTGCATGGTGTGTTGTGATCTTGACAAGATTCATACCTCTAGAATCTGTAGAGGTGTTACATTATCCATTGGTTAGGAAATGTAATTCCCTTGTGCCTTCGTATCAACCTTTTAATGGCTCTTTCTTTCCTAATTGAAATTCAAATGGCTATCATTCTCATTTGCTTCATCTCTTTAGCAATTATTGATCTATTTAGCAATTCTTGATCTCCTTCACACTACTACACACTAGTTTGGTCATATTCATACATTTGAGCTACTTGTTGCACCACTAGCTTCATATTTCCAACAATCACAACATCCCATGTATCTACCACATAAGTTGTAGCTTGGTTTCTAGTGAGACTACTTTCGACATTGTTGTAGCTGCATTGACTCTACCATTGTTGTGGGCTTGTATTTCTCTCTTATTGGCCTTGAGTGCCTTTGGTCAAGGTTGGAAATTATTTTGTTTACTTTTTTGTTGGATTTAAGTAGTGTAGTGGCTTGTGTAGTGTTCAATTTCATTTCTATTCCAAAATCATTTCCTTTATCACATTTCTATCTATCTCTCTATCTCGCTATTAGTGGAGGTGGAAACACCATAGCAAATGTTTGACTATTGAAAACCCCTATACAATCCCAAAAAATTTCCTCTCTTACCTATGTGTAGGTACACATTCATGTGGATCTTAGTGGTGAACTTGAATCCACATGAGTTAATCTTCATCACCCTTGCTTTTTTCATCTTCTACATCATCTAGTTATTTCATTCATTCTGTTGGTTATCCTCTTATCTAGTAAGTTAAACTTGATTTGCTAAGTCGTTAGTAGGTTTATATACCTTTTACTATAATTTTGTAATTTTTGGACATATGAATGCTAGTGTTTCTTTCTATTATCCTTGACCTACACTACTATCCTCGAGCAGAGAGCTATCCAAAATATAGTTCAAGTTTCAAAAGCCTACTCTTTTAGCCCCATCAATACTCTTAGGTTAGTAGGGTGATAAAAGGACTTGAGAGTTCTCTTCATTCTCTATCATTGAGCTAAAACACCTACATAGTTGGGGTATATTAGGGAACCCTTATACTCTTGTTTCTTTGTGATCTAGAGGATTGGTGTGGTTGGTCCCCCTCCTCTACATTTTGGTAAACTTGAAGTGAACCATTTTGTTTCTGTTTAGTAGTGTTGAAAGACTATTTCTGTATATCTTAGGAGTGTTGTGAGGTCCTCAACCTTGCAACCCAACCTATGACCCCTAGTGTTGTAGCTGGAAGGTTTCATAAGTGTTGCAAAACAAAAACTTGAGTGGGTCACTATCTAATTCATAAACCCTTGGGGGCATCTATCAAAGTTCTATTTAGTGTGCAAAGAAATGGCCTCCTTTTTAACATCTACCTATCCCATCTATGCAACCTGCAAGTGGATCTCTTGGCTTAACTTTCACCTTGTAGGACTTGTTGATGAATTATAATAGAGAAAAATATCCCTTATACATCCCTACATGTATCAATGGAAACACCATAACAGGTGTCCTCATTGAACCTACAAATTAGGTGAACGTCATTACTAAGGAGATTATGTTAATTAATTTCTTACATAAAGATGGGTATGGAAAATCTAGGAGAACTATTCATACAAATGATGGGCTTTCCATCCCTCCCATTAGTTGCATCACTTTATTAGTTCTAGTTGGACCTAGATCCATAAATTCACTATTTGAAATAATCCTGAAATCTAAGCTTTTTAGAGTGAAACTAGGTATCTCCTGGTATGTCACTATGAATGCAATTCCCTCAATAGTTTATAAGTTTATGAAGTTTTCCCATGAGGTTTCAATGCATGTAGTCCATGAAACTAGCTATAAACCACCTATTATGTGTGGGGGCTACTTGCTAGATTAATTTTGGCCTATGCTTGTTGGTCCACTTCCTCATAGGATGAACCTATTGTATGAACCTATGTGAGGTACAAGAGTGGGGGAATAACACCTAAGGTGAGATACCCTCCTTCTCCTTATGCAATTTCACACAGGGCTTGCATGAAGGAGAAATGTGAGGTTTCCATGGCTCAAAAGAAGGAAGAGGAGAATAATTACTAAGGCCCTTCTTCTCTCCTTGTCCCACTTGTCACTTCTTCTCACCCTTGCTATGGTGTTGTCATCTTCTGCTCCTAGTTTTTCTCTAGAGAGTCTTATGGTGCCCACTTGGCAAAGGCCCAAGTTTCTAGCATTTGAATTTTTTTTCTTATGCATGGTGCCTTGACCTATTTGGTATGGTAATGGAAAGGGTACTCATGGTGAGTCCTCTATGTCTTGTCCTTCACAGCCTCCTACTACTCTTTTCTCTAAGGAAATGAATGGGAAGAGGCCCATTGCTAAGGAATTAGAGCCTGCCCCCCTTGTTTTGATTCCACCATCCTCTCAACCTCTCCCTCCTATTCCCATCTAGGGGTCTCTCCTTTTGCTAGAAATGGTTGTGATGGATACTCAATGGTCAAGTAAGAGTTTTTTCCCCATCTTAACCTCCATCCTATAACTCTTGGAGTTGCAAAAACCACCTTGCACATGAGTGCAAGAACTAGAGAAAGGCTTTGGATACTGAGTATGCTTCCTTAAAGATGGAAGAGGGTTTGGAAGTTCCTACTCCAACACATTTTGTTGTGTCCTCCTTTCCCATCCTCTGTGCTTCAGTTCATTAAAACTTGGTTTTTCTATTGACTCCCACCATGAGTATGAATGATCCTTACCCAAAGAAGGTGTAGGTGTTTATTTCTCCTTTGGTTGAGCCATCCCTTTTTATGTCCCTTCTAGACATCCAAAAATTCTCAAAACCTATGGACATGCCAAATACCTTGATGGTGTACTTTGTGGTTTTATCCTCATCCATCACACCATCTACTTCATCCATGGGGATCTCACATTCCTCAAGAAAAAGGAATATGAAGGATGACCCTACTAGAAATTAGAGTGAGAAGAATTATTCACCTTCTTTAGAGGGTGGTTCTACATTGGCTTGTGTCATCCTAGTGATGGAATAATCCCTTACATCCTCAGAGTTCGTCACTACTCTTGAGTCCTTTGGTGAGCCTAGAAGTGAATCTTAGGTGCCACCTTCCTTTCCCATTGAGTCAACACATGGAACTCCTATGAAGTGCATGTTTAATTATGTGTATGAGGTCCCAACCCTTTTGATGATCTTCATGAAGTCATTGACTTTCACCCCACAAGAACTAAGTGGAGAAGACCTTTAGGGGACTTCTTCCTTGGCTTTTTTTGTGGGAGGGTCAGAGGGTTCCCCCTTGATATTCCTCCCTTGTAGGCTTATTCTCCCTTCCTATACAATGATCTATATTGGGAGAACACTAGCCTCTTGGTTGATGAGTAGTAGGGGGTGCCTCTTATTTATCTATATAATAGATTGTATCTATGTTTGTGTTCCCGCATGCTTGCATTGTATGTTCCTAGGTGAACCTTGTCTCTATTTTAGGTGCTTGGATACAAGAGTGTTTTTGTGTTGTAAAACTTCCTTTATTTTTTACATCATTCTTCCTTTGTTGTGCATTATTTTTTAAAATTAGGGATGAAAAAAATTGTTGGGGGAATTTAGGCTTCCCTTCCATGTTGACCCAATTTTTAAATTTTTATCTTGTCTTCACATTCCTTTCTTCATATGGTCTGATAAAGTAGAAGGTTGATGATATTTAATTTATATGTTACTATATCTATTTATCTATATTTATGAGCAACTCTAACCTTAAAATATCAGATCTCCCCTATCCCTTTTTTGTGATGGTATTGTCTCTTCTTGTATTTTTTCTCTCTTATCTCTCTTTCGTACTTTGTGATGTTGTGGTTCTCATGTGTTGTCCCTCATGTGTGTGATAACATTACCATGGTTACATCTTGTCATGTTTTGCAGGCCACAACACCACTTTTTCATTCTTTCTCTTCTCTCCATAGGATGTCAGGTGCCTTTGTGCTTGGAATGTTCCATCCTAAGGGGGATATTATATCACTCTAATTTTCAAAAAATGCATATAGTGGAAAAAAATCTTTTCTTGAAAACATTTTTCAAAAATCACATTCCTCAACAAGGACCCCTAGAAAAATATTTTTCATTCATCATGGGTTCACAAAGAAAGAGTTTGAAAAACTTTCCTTCAAGGAGGGAGCATCTTCTCCCATGGGTGAGGCTCTAATATCCCCCTTATGAAGGGAACTTATTCATTTTGAATTCCTTGATGAAGTGAACATCTTTCAAAAGGATTCCTTGATGTCAAATTGATTTACAAAAAATACTCTCATACTTTCAAACTCAGTGTCCCTTGACTGGACCCCTTTTATTTTAAAGGGTTAGTGAGGGACCCCTTTGAAAGCCCTTCCTTTAGTTTTTGACTATCTATGTGATTTTCTTCTTGTCTTCCTACATGGCTAATTTTTGATTTCTAACATTTTTTTCTAGGGATTAACATGTTTCTTTGTAGGTATGCCTATGAAGTTTCTTTCCAATCCAACTCTACAAAGTCCCCTCACATTGGGATTCCTTTAGGAGAGAGTACCTAGAGGTTCCTTCTTTGTAGGTTTTAGGACTTGTGAAGCACTTACATCCTGCAGGATTTTTCCATCATTGGTCTATGGGCCTTTGATGTACTTTGTTCAAGCCTCCTTAGGAGAGAGTACCTATAGAGTTATTTTCCTTCCCAACACTATTGAGCTCACCAAATTGTGGTTTTCTTCCTCAATGGTTTAGGTATACATTTCTAAACTCTTTTGATCTACTTTAATAAAAAATCATTGACACTTATGTTTGCTAAAGTGGGGATAAAATGCATAGGAATGAATTTCCACCCCTTGAAAATTCTCCTTTTACGCCCTTTGCCTTAGAAAAATCAAATCCAACCAAGTAATTCTACATGCTCATTCTTTACCCCATCCACTTGGTGCTTGCCTCTAGTTTCGGTGGGGGAATTTATGTTGGTGAAATGCATGGATCACATGGATGTTTGTGCAAACTGTTATTGTCCTGACATGATTCCTATGTCTAGAATATGTAGAGGTGTTATGTTCTCCATTGGTGAAAAAATGTAATGCCCCTATGCCTTCTTGTCAACCTTTGAACAGATATTTCCCTCCTAAATATCCTTTAAATGGCCATATTTCTTATTCACTTCATCTATTTATCAATTCTTGATCTCCTCCACACTTTTGCACATGAATTTGGTCATGTTCATACATTTGATCTATTTTTGGCACCACTAGCTTTATATTTCCAACAATTGCAACATCCCATGTATCTATCATAGAATCTACAGATTGGTGTCTAGTGAGACTGATTTTAGCATTATTGTGGTTGCATCAACTCTACCATTCTTGTGATATTGCATTCTTCTCTCATTGGCATTGAGTGCCTTTAGTCAAGGGTGGTATCACTTTTTTACATTTTTGTTGGATTTGAGTAGTGTAGTGTCTTTTGTAGTTATCAGTTTCATTTCCATTCTAGCATTATTTCTTTTATCACATTTTTATCTATCTCTCTATGTGGTTTTTTGTTGAGATTGGTGGAACCCTCATTTTTTCCATGTTCCATTGGTCTAAATGTCTTTGCTTGGGTGGCTTTTGGGTCTAGAGTGAAAAAAAGGTTTAGGTTTTTATGCTATTTGGTGGGTTTTACTTAGCATATTTCCTTTTTTTCTTAGTCCATGTCTTTTGGTCTAATCCTTCATTGAATTGATATGGTCGGTCTCCAATCAATTTAAAACAACTTAAGTCTTTTGTCTCTATGTACTGACTGGCCCCTTAAACCTAAGGTTTCTCATTTACCCATTGCATAGTATTGTCTTCTTATTTTGGTCCAAGGTTTAATATTTTATAAGGTTGGGTCTTGGAAATATTTTTCCTTTATTTTTTAGGTCAATTATGGTCTTAAGTCTCTTTATTTCCATATCTCTCTTCATAGCTAGGTGGCCCCCTTTTAAAAAAACTTATAGTTACATGTGTAATTCTTCCACTTAAGTTCTTACTTAACGCTTAGCATATCACTCATTGCTAATAACCTTGCAATATTTAGTATTGAATTCATGATGAGAGATGGACCTAAGTTTGTAAGTATCACTACCTTGCTTTACATCACAGAATGTTTTTAAGCATTAAGTTTCATATCAGTGATGCATGATATGGAGGATTTCTTTACTATCACTGGTAGGTTTCATAACATTGATCACCCAAATTCTTTGATTTCCACATAAGTGATATGATAACACTATGGCCCTTTACATTTATTAGTCCATCTCCCATTGTACATTACTCCTTTCTTGTATTTTCCATATTGGCGATGAGCGATGAGGTCTATGGTTTTATTATTACATCGCTAATCTAAGTGTTGCTAAGGGTGACACCTACATGACCATTGATCTAGCTAAAAAGTATGTTTGGCCAAATCCAGAGCTATCACAATTTTTCTTCCATCATTGATGTGATATAGATATTAAGAAGTGAATTAGTGATGGGTGATGGAGGACGTATAATGTAAAAATATAAAGACCTAATCCAATGGCTACAATCTTATCACATATTTTTTCATATCACTAAAAGGATACACAAAGGAAAAGGAGTATTATTGATACACAATGAACAGTCAAGTCTTGTTTCCATCACATTACCTCAATCCATCGTGGTTGTGAATAGATAGCTAGAGAACATATTAGCAATGAGTAATGTGAGATTAGGGATATTCGATGGAATATTCCTCCCATTTCTAGTTTCTCTACATCATAGATCCATTTAGGAAGGAGAAAGAAAAAATAGCGATGAGCGATAGTCTTGAAGTAAAAGGTAATGAAAAAAAAAGGTGATGTGGCAACATCAAAAGGGCACCATAGAAATCAAAAAGAGGAGTGATCATAAAGGGTAGCCCTTGATAATATTTTAAACAAAATGATCAACGACCAAAATTTAAACTTAAATGGATAAGTATTAGTTCACTCATGCAAGCTTTCTTTTAGGTATTAATGGTGTGTTGGAACTATAAATTTCTGAATATTTTCACAAGTTTTCCATAACCCTAAGTTTCCATATGAGTCCTCATCATAGACACGTGGGTCTGTCTTCATAACATTTTTCATTTTTGTTGCCATGTGGTCTCATTGTTTCCATCGAGTCTTGCATAATTCACATCATGGTCTATATCTCCCTGATCCATGTTGCGTTTCCTACTAGCAAACATTTGTGTTGCCTATCGGTAAGACATTTTTGATATCATGGCAATTTGATTTCGTTTACTGGCAGTTATCGGCATGAATTTCACATTGTTTTGGTGATAGGAGGGATTCATATCAGCAAGAGTTAAGGGCTTCATTCAAAGGTCACAGCAAAAAGGTTCTTGTCTTGCTGACCGTGTGCATGTGGGCTTGTTTCGGCCAAACCAAAGGGCATCGATGTAATGTCACAGTGAGATTGTTTTGTCTTACTGACCAGTAAATGAACATGCCTATCAGCATGAAACTTTGAATCAGAGTAGGTCACAATGAACTCTTTATTTCTTACTGATTAGTTCGCAAGGTTTCTTTTTGGCCAAACCAAAGGGATGTCAAGGCAATGTCTTACTGAGTTTAAAATGTCTTACCGACTAAGAGAACAAAGGTTGTTTCGGTCAGACAAAAAGATATCAATATAATATCATAGCGAACCCGTCGAGTCTTGCCGACATAGTCTAATGAATGGTTTTCGGCAAGAGGTTGGTATTGTTTTAGCGAAATGAAGGTGAGCTCGGGATGTTTCGGTATAACTTAGTGGATTCTTTGGGACCTCTCCCTGATTTTGAATTGTCTTGGTGAAAGCGAATGGGAGATGCTTCTCAGTGAGAGTTCACTCTTGTCTCGATGACTCTGGATGGATGAAGGAACATCTTGGGGAAACATAAAGTGATCTATATAGGGTCTCCCTGATAACAGTAAGTCACAATGAAGTGGGTGATGCAAGGGCACGTCTCGGCAAGAAAAAATTTATGTCACGGCGACCAATATGTATCATGTGGACTTTTGGTAAAACAAGGAGAGTTCTTTATAGTGTCTCCCTAATGATCGAAGGTTATAGTGAAGCACATGAGATGTGGAGATTTTGTTGGCATGAAAATTGAATAGTCATAGTGACACACAAGAGATAAAGGGGGGTTTTCAGTGAAACATAAGGTGGTTTGCGTGAGGTCTCTCTGATATCATAATGTTATGGTGACTATGAATGAAATGAAAAGAGCACATCAGTGAGAGACATCCTTGTGTCTTAGCAAATGGATAGCACATAAAGAAATATATATCAATATAACACTTTGTAATCTGTGAGATGTCTCACTGACATCATAGAGTCAGGGTGAAACATAAAGAGTGTGGGATAATAGTGATAAAATTGCCTTTGGCATACTCACAGGGATGTTACAATGAATGATTAACAAAGACCTAAGCAATCTGTCCCACATGAGAATTACTAAATGCAGTTGTAGGCTGACATGGGATTTGCCCATATTCTATGGTGGGCCGATGTGGATCTCAATATGATATGTTTTTCTCACACGAGTGTATATATATGCACTTTGTGATTGTAAAATCATGGGATCAGATTTTAGATTAGATATAGTAGGTAGAGATGGATACAGTAGAATAAATTTCTCAGATCAGAGGCTATGTTGCATGTTTTCAAATGGCGATTTCAATGAAATTTAATTGATGTGGTAGGTTATTTCTGGTGTCAATTGTTTGTTGAGTTTATTGAAAAGTATTGCTAAGTTGTCTCCAAGATTGATTCTTTTTGGTTGTTTAAATTGATGGAACAAGTCTACTTTCAATTTATCAGTGCACATCTGTTGTATTTGTATGATTAATTGATTGGTTCTTTCAAGGAGAGATTAAATCCTTTTGGTTGATCAGAGTAATCAAGAAGATTCATATGGATTATTAAAGTAGAGCTTAGTAGTCACAATCTTGCATGTTTATACAAGTTATAAACAAAATATATGCCAGCAATTTGAGTTTATGCTAGAATAAGTTGCCCACTTCTATTTCATTCGACTATGCATACCTAATAAGGCACTGGTCTCTACACTTCATCATTTGGATTCATTCAATTTCTTTACATCTGTTAATTAAGAATTTTAGGATTTAGATTAGAAGATTGTTATTGCTATCAAGTTTGATTTCATTTGTTCACTTCCATCGGCCATTGTGGACAAATCACTATGCAAGAAGGAAAATCATAAGTCAAGTATGCTTTATTCAGATAGGTACACCTGCCTAGGTCTGGAAGCACCTAAAGAGTAGAAGGTTGAAATCTTTTTGATCTTGTCTATTACCCTTAAGCTTATCAAGAGATTGGTAGCCTCTTGAGGTATTCCTCCTGCATTTTTTAGAGCTAACAAATTTGTGACTCTGCTGGGGATTGCATCAGAAAATTCAGTTGAAGACCATCATATAGAGTCATTGAAGAATAAGTTGTAATTGGAGAAGTTTTAGAAAGAGTGATTCTTTCGAGAGAATATTAGAAATAATCATTTTCCTACTTTTGGAAAAGTAGGTGGTGACTCTGAAAAAGATTGATGAAGAATGGAATTTTTATATGGAATGTATAAATATACAAATGTAGGCAGGCATTGGACTCCTCAAATGCCTGATAGTACAATTAAAAATTTTCACAATGGAGGAAATGCATATCAGAATACATACTCACCACAACCACCTCATGGTCAGTAGTATGTGCTAGATTATCATACACAATACAATGGTCCACCATATCAGCATCAGTACCCACCTAGCGCCCCCCTCATCAATACACAACAATGATCAAATAGTTTGATTTGACAGGGATTCAATTATCCCTTATCCAATGGATGGCAGTTGGAGAAGTCTTGTTCCAAAGTTTATAGGGAGTAATGCAATTACTGTTGAGGAGCATTTGATAAGTTTCAATGCTTTCATCCAATATTTGGATGTGCCATATGAAGATTTACACATGAGGCTACTCATGATATCACTTATTGAAGACACCAGGTATTGGTTCAACAGCCTACCAGCAGTGTCTATTGATTCTCTCCAAGAGTTTCAGGATTGATTCCTCAAGCAATATGGGAATCCAAGTGCACCAGATGCTGCTTTTCATGAATTAATATGGATTCAGAAAGATCAAAATGACACAATTTATGATTTCAATCAGAGATTCAATAAGTTGCAGAATAAAATACCTCCTGGATCAAAGTTGCCAGATTCTGTAGCACTGAGTGTTTATTTGAATGCTTTTGATCCTAAAACAGGTTATGAACTAAGAAATAAATTCCCAAGAGACTTAGTTGAGGCTCAGAAGATGGAATAGACAATTGAAAAAAATAGGAGGGTTGTAGGGATAATTGATAGAAGGGACAATCCTAAGGTTCCAGCGTTAAAATAATTATCGCAAGACAGATAGGAGAATATTTGCTTAAAATGAAAGGCCGAGGTTGTGGACATGCCTTATAATATATAGATTGGAATAATGAAAACCTATAACAGTTTGTGGCCTCGAAGCAAAGAAATTCCCATCCATTGAGCATGAAGGGAGGAACTCTATATGGTGGGCAACAATTACTGCGGAATTTTTGATGAGCCACATTCCCGCATTATTGTTTTGTAGAGCCCAAAGAGTGCAAGAAGATGAAATGTTGATAGGAAACAATAGAGAAGACATCATATAGTATACTTGACTTCAAATACCTTTCACCATGTTGTGGAGAGGTACTCACCTTTGGAGGATGAAGGTTATCAGCATGATGTTCCAAATCAGAAATACAATGTCCATATGGCTGAACAACAACTTCTTTCTGACTATGAAGAAGATTATACAAAGCCACATTCTGTTGAGGTCCCTGCTCAATACAGTATGAAGAGATTTACTAAAGAAGAGATAGAGAGACTAACTATTGCTGATCAGAAGGAAGAAAACCAAGGAGAAACATTGGAGTAGAAGAAAAGGATTAAGGCATAAGGATTCTCTTTTGACTTCATTCAAGCATTATCCCAGGGAATAAGGTATGAGACAATGGTGATACTAGCGATGAGCATCGAGATCAATCTAGTAGAAGGATGCAGACATGCAAGTATAGGAGGACTCACATGATAGCTTGCATGAGGAAGATGAAGGTACAAGAGATTTCTCTTGCATAACAGATTGTGACAAGGAAAGTAGTGTATGTTATGAGGGATCCAATGAATTTTTAGATTGTGAAGATGGATTTATGGATGTTGATCTGCAGCAAGTTGAAAGCTATGAAGATACAGTTGATGAAAAAGAGGTTTGTACATTTGATAATGGCCTCTTTGACTTCATTCAAGCATTATTCCAGGGGAAAAGATATGAGGAAAATGGTGATATCATAGATGAGCATCAGGAGATCAATCTAGTAGAAGATGAGACATGTGCAAGTAGGAGTGAATCATATGATAACTTGCATGAGGAGGATGATGATACAAGAGATTTCTCTTGCATAACAGATTGTGATAGGGAAAGTAATGCATGTTGTGAGGAATCCAATGAATTTTTAGATTGTGATGATGGATTTGTGGATTTTGATCTGCAGCAAGTTGAAAGCTATGAAGATGCAACTGATGAAGAAGAGGGTTGTGCATTTGAAAATGGCTTCCAAAATTTTTCAAACCCATTGTATGATGAAGTGTTAAAAGAAGATCAGATGATATTTAGTGGAGGTATGCCCATGAATGAACTTCAGGTATTTTCAAATCCACTTTATGAAAAAGAGGAGATAATTTTAGACAAGAAAAATGATGGAATAAATGACTGTGCTGATAATGTTTTTGATTTCTCATTCTCTGATGATCTTGGATTTCTGTTTGATGATGATAAAAGTGAAGAATGCAATTGTAGTAATGAAAATGTAGAGACTTGTTCGTTTAGTTGTGAACAGATTGCAGATTTGTTAACCCCTGAATACCAAGGATGTGCACAGGAAGGCGATCTTGAAGTTTTGTGTCTAGCTTACATTTGTTTTGATAGTGAAAGATCTTTGTGTAAAGATTCTTATGACTCCTTGAGCATTTCTTGGAATGATGGTGAAACCTTTGGTGTTGATCAAAATTTTGTGTCCATTTAGGAAGAGGTATGTAATTTTGAAATTCCCAACTCATATGGAGAAGATGTTTATTTGCATGCCAAGGATGATAGAATTCCAACTTTGATTGGTTCACATATGCATGATATCAAAGACATGAGTCATAATCTAGTGTTGTCTCTAAATGGTGATACTGAAGAGGTGCAAAAGGTTTTAGATTTGCTTGTTTTAGATAATGTTGATATGACAAAATTTTTTGTTTCTCAAGAAAAGCACTTTAATGATGATTTTTCAATATAGCTGAGAGAGTGTTTTATAGTACACAACACTGAGAAAGATAATGAGGAATTTTACATTGAGTATGCATATTCTTTGTATGTTGAAGTTGATAGAGTTTTTTCTGATGATGGAGAATATAAACTACTGAATACTATAGGGAATTTGGTCCAAGCTGAGCATGATGATTTTGTAAAAACTTGCAATAACAGTGATAGGAAAGATTGCATGAATGTCTTCAGGAAAAATCTCATGAACTCAAGATAGAACCAAGTTTTTGACATAGGAAAATGGTTTGAGTTTCAGATTGTAACAAATCAGAATAGGTGAAGTTGAAACACAGAGGATTAAGGGGTGCCATTGCATGGACAACTCTTGCTTATCCTCTTTAAAATTCTTTTCCATGCACAGTAGTTTAGGGTTTTTCTCATCTCCATTTTTCATTCACTTTCCATTCATTTCCATTTCCTTTCTGCTCATGCTTTTTGTCCATTCCCATTTTTCTCATTTTGTGTTTGGTCTGCTCACCCAAAGATCTGGATCCTTGCAATGATCTTACTATCATTCATCCCCAGACAGAGCCACTATTGGAACTATAAATTTTTGAATATTTTTACAAGTTTTTCTTAACCCTAAGTTTCCATATGAGTCCTCATCATAGACATGTGGGTCTGTCTTCATAACTTTTTTCCTTTTTCTTGCCATGTGGTCTCATTGTTTCCATCGAGTCTTGTATAATTCACATCGTGGTCTATATCTCCCCGATCCATGTTGCATTTTCTACTAGCAAATGTCTATGTTCCTATCAGCAAGACATTTTTGATATCATGGCGATTAGATTTCATTTACTGGCAGTTATCGACATGACTTTCACATTGTTTCAGTGATAGGAGGGATTCATATCAGCAAGAGTTAAGGACTTCGGTAGAAGGTCATAGCGAAAAGGTTCCTATCTTACCGACCATGTGTGCATGGGATTGTTTCGGCCAAACCAAAGGGCATCAATGTAATGTCACAGCAAGATTGTTTTGTCTTACCGACTGATAAATGAAGATGCCTATCAGCGTGAAACTTTGCATCAAAGTAGGTCATGGTGAACTCTTTATTCCTTACCGATTAGATCACAAGGTTTCTTTTTGGCCAAACCAAAGGGATGTTGGGGGAATGTCTTACCGAGTTTAAAATGTCTTATCGACTAAGCGAACAAATGTTGTTTTAATTAGACAAAATTATATCGATATAATGTCATAGTGAACCCGTCGGGTCTTGCCGACATATTCTAATGAATGGATTTTGACGAGAGGTTGGTATTGTTTTAGCAAAATGAAGGTGAGCTCAAGATGTTTTGGTATGACTTAGTGGATTCTTTGGGAGCTCTCCTCAATTTTGAATTGTCTTGGCAAAAGCGAATGGGAGATGCTTCTCGGTGAGAGTTCTCTCTTGTCTCAGTGACTCAGGATGGATGAAGGAACATCTCGGTGAAACATAAAGTGATCTATATAGGGTCTCCCCGATAACAGTAAGTCATAGCGAAGCAGGTGATGCAAGGGAACGTCTCAGAAAGAAAAAAATTATGTCACAGTGACCAATATGTATCATGTGGAATTTCGGTAAAACAAGGAGAGTTTTTTATAGTGTCTCCTCGATGGTCGAACATTATAGCAAAGCAGATGAGATGATGAGACTTTGTCAGCATGAAAATTGAATAGTCATAGTGACACAAGAGATAAAGGGGGTTTCGATGAAACATAAGGTGGTTTGCGTGAGGTCTCTCTGATATCAAAATGTTATAGCAATTGTGAACGAAACAAAAAGAGCACATCGGTGAGAGACATCCTTGTGTCTCAATGAATGGAGAGCACATAAAAAAATGCATATCGATATAACATTTTTCAATTTGTGAGATGTCTCACTAACATCATAGAGTCAAGCCGAAACATAAAGAGTGCAGGATAACAATGATATAATTGCCTTTGGCATACTCACAGGGATGTTACAATGAATGATTAACAAAGACTTAAGCACTCTTGCCCACATGAGAATTTCTAAATACAGTTGCAGGCCGACATGGGATTTGCTTGTATTCTTTGGTGGGCCGATGTGGATCTCAATATGATATGTTTTTCTCATACAAGTGTATATATATGCACTTTTTGATTGTAAAATCACGAGATCAGATTTCAAATTAGATACAGTAGGTAGAGATGGATATAGTAGAATAAATTTCTTAGATCAAAGGCTATGTTGCATGTTTTCAAATGGCAATTTATATGAAAGTCAGGTAATGTGGTAGGTCATTTCTGGTGTCAATTGTCTGTTGAGTTTATTGAAAATTATTGCTAAGCTATCTCCAAGATTGATTCTTTCTAGTTGTTGAAATTGATGTAACAAGTTTACTTTTAGTTTATCAGTGCACATTTGTTGTATCTATGTGATTAATTGATTGGTTCTTTCAAGGAGAGATTAAATCCTTTTGGTTGATCATAGTAATCAGGAAGATTCATCTCAATTATTAAAGTAGAGCTTAGTAGTCACAATCTTGCATGTTTATACAAGTTATAAACAAAATATATGCCAACAATTTGAGTTTCTACCAGAATAAGTTGCCCACTTTTGTTTCATTTGACTCCACATACCCAATAAGGCACTGGTCTCTACACTTCATCATTTGGATTCATTCAATTTCTTTACATCTATTAATTAAGCATTTTAGTATTTAGATTAGAAGATTGCTATTGCTATCAAGTTTGATTTCATTTGTTCACTTTCATCTGCCATTGTGGACAAATCACTGTGCAAGAAGGAAAATCACAAGTCAAGTTTGCTTTATTCATATAGGTACACCCGCCTAGGTCTGGCAGCACCTGAAGAGTAGAAGGTTGAAAGCTTTTTTACCTTGTCTGTTCCCCTTAAGTGTATCAAGAGATTGGCAACCTCTTGAGGCATTCTGCCTGCATTTTTGAGAGCTAACATGGTGAAGACGCTCCATTCATTTTCCATAAAGAGGGTTGTTGGATTTTTTCTCCTCACATTTGCAACTATTCAAAGCAAAAGAATTGGTCAAGTTTAAAGAGAAAGGAATAAGGAGCTTAGGCAAAGAAGTTGCAGCAATATTGAAGGAAAATTCTCCTAGTTAAGCAAATATTTAAACCTCTTAATCAAAATTGTAATTAAATTGAACTTGTGAGGGAAATTTAGTAATTAACTCAAAAATCTCTAGGTACTTAGGTTTTAGAAGTGTTTTGTTATTATAATAATTCACATAAGTTGGTAGGAATTGAGTAAGATTTGGGAGGGTTTTCTCTTTTGTTTAGCAAATTTTCTTCTTGAAAGCATAAAACCAATAATCCCTTGTTTACAAGTTGAAATTTATAAACCCTAAGTATAATCCATGTGTTAGCCTAGTGAATCCTCAAGATTTTGGGATAAACCTAAATAGAAAAAGCTTAAGGTTGTTAAACCTAATCTAGAAACCTCAAAAAAACTACAAAATATAAGGGGGAAAAGAGAGATTTTTCTAGGCTCATGGAAGGTGAATCCTAGGTTGTTGTTGAGGGAGGAAAACAAATTGGTAAAATACCTACAAGGCAGTGATTAGTATATTAATTGAAAATGTTGTTGGAATTGGAGAGGTCCCTCTACCTTAGAGTGGTTGGGAGTTATTCTTGTATACCTTCAATAGACAACACACTAAGCATCTAGACTATCACCTATGGGGTTCTAACCTTTGAAGGTTGGTCATACCAAATGTATTTGTTGAAGTGGATTCGATGCTAGAGCTAGCAAGGCATTATGATGCCAAGGATAGAACAATAAAATGTGAGAATGGAACCCCACTTCTTGACATAACCAGAGATAGGATTGTGGAGGTGTTCATTTTGAACCCTAATTACACCGTTAGCATCAATTTTTTGGATTTATGCAATGAATATGAACATAAAAAATATGGGTATAGGGGGTATGTGCTTCCTAGGCATAGAAAAATGGGAAATGTAACTTTCAGTGCTAAGGACTTGGAACCCTTTGATTTTAGTGAGTTCATGAACTATTTCAAGAACAAATACTATTGTTTGGATCAGGTATTGTTTCATAGGTTTGATGAGAAGATACTAACCATTTTGTTGGTAATGATAATTTATATTCAAAATTGGAACTCAAATAGAGTGTTTCATTATGGAACATATATTGTTGAACAAATGCATAAAGGGCTAATTGTGTTGAATGATGGAAGATCCCCAATATCTCCCCCCCACTATTCTTTATTAATGCATATGATTCTTTGGATTGGACAAGAAAAATGGAAGAAATAGATTGAGTTGAGGAAAAGGGATGTTGAAGGAAATGATCTTCCTATCCAAGTAAGGACTCATATTTGAGACTAGAATTGCCCACATTCAAATTATCTTTCTTTCTTTAATGTTGTGAGTTTTGTTATTTTGGAGAGTTTGGTTGTAGCACCTCTATAAAAAAATTCAAGAGTCATTAGGGAGACTCTATCATTGAGAATCTAGATTTTAAATAAGAAAGTGCAAGTGGAGAAGGACAATGTTAAAAAGGCTGAGTAAACTTCCAAGGTTGCTAACAATATTTTTGATGATGTCTTGAAGCACAAAATTTCCAGACTAATGCACAAATATGATATATTCTAGGAATCCTATAAGAGCATCCATGAGGCCCATGAGAGCTACAATGAAGTTAAAAGTTCTTTACAAAATAATTTTAG
>VDFB02321945.1:235823-361209 GCA_007258455.2 Sequoia sempervirens | reverse complement strand
TAAATGTGGAGGTTTTGTTCCAATCACGCACAAGAGGCCCATATGCACAAACAGCACTATTACCTTCTACCTAAGGCACTTGGATGCATAGCAGCACATGTTTTTTACCATAAGCATGTAAGGGGTTATTGTTCAATTCAATTTTGGACACGAAGTTTTCAAAAATGAAGAAATTATTTTAACTTCATAAACTTTGTGGGACCAGAAGCTCTCTAGGAAGAGAGCTGTGATCTGTATTGAATCCAAGAGAAGAGCTCATCGTCCAAGGAAGACACTTAGAAAATTTCAGGTGAAGAAACCAACCACAAAAATTGGTTTCGCAAAACCACCAGTTTTATAAAGGGCGGTTTCAAACCCACAGTTCCTTGGAAGATATGATTCTATAACCACCACTCAATGTAAAGGTATGGTTTCGTCCTAATGGGAAAATGAAAGGAATTTGAAACGAACAATTGGCCTTCCACTTCCAATTCCATTCAGATCATTCTAAAGCATGAGGGAGATGTTCCAGCAGTTATATAGAGAGGTGGAGGGCATGGTTTTGTTCATGGGAGGAAGAGAATTAAGAGATTGTATCTCTTGACAAATGTTGTAATACACTTTTGTACTTGCCTACTTGAGCAGCAAACTCCAAAGGACAGCAATTGCCCCTACTAACTGGGTTCACAAGGTTTTAGCAAGATAAATTCTTGTGTTTGTGTTGTATTTTACATTCAGCACTTCATTTCTTTGTGGAGCAGTTCTTTAATCCCTTCCAATTTCACTGTCATTTGGAAATCCAAGTCGAACAGTAGTTTATTTGTTTGATTACCTAGTCTTTAACTAGTTTTTGGCAGAAATTATAAATCACAAAGAAGGGTTAGAAATGCAAATTAAACTTCAGAAGTAAAGTTAGATTGACTCAACAAACCCTAAGATAAAGTTTTTTTTTCAATTAATCAGGAGAAATCGGAAAATTAAAAACTGCTGTAAAATTTAATAAAATATAGAAAAAAATGCTATTCTTTTTAAATTTCAAGACAATCATGATTACATTGCGATTTTGCAGATTTAATCATGAGCTTTTGCCCATTTTTTGATGCCTTGGGATTCTTGCCTGAGTTTGGAGGAAGAATTGGTGATCTGATTCAGATCAGATTACCAAACCTGCCGAGTGCAGATTACTCGTCAGTAATTGCCATTTTTTTGCAGATTTTTGCTACATTGCATGTAAGTCATCCAAAATAAATATTTCAACACTACTATTCAGCACAGGATTCATCCAGAATGGGTTAACGAGAGGAAAAAATAGCTCAAAGAACAACTCAAATTATCTCCCACAAACCCTAATAGTGATATCTTTTTTGACAACTCGAGAAAACAAATTTATTTTTTGAAAATACAAAAAAATTACATAAAGACTAAAACAGAAAGGGTTTACAGTATTATACTTTATTCAATAGTCTTCCTTTCTACTCCTCTGATAGAAGAAGTAAAGCTCACTATATTTTATGTGTCTTTGGTCAAATCAATTGTTCTGAGGATCTCTGAGAGTTTTAATCTAGCATATTAATATCATATGCAGATAGTGTTCATCTTCAAATTGATCTTTGGGATATTCATTACAGATTCTATACAGAAAAAGCAAAGGGTAAAAGAAATTTCTGTTTTATTTTAACATAAATAGTTATTTGATCAACACTTCAAACTAGGCTATACACATTATTCAGAAATAAAGGCAAGAAAGGGGTTTTGAGATTTCTTTAAGTTGGTGAGTATTGTTCAAACTTCAAAGATATTACAGAGATAATGAGATTGCATTTACATAGTAGATACACAAAGTTATGTTGCACAATTGAAACAATGAAGCTCCAAACAAAAACAAAAAACTTACAGTGGCACTTCATTGTCATGTGGTATGAAATGTAGCACCTTACCCATCACAGCCAAACCCCTGTTCAAGCCTTCATGCAGCAACTGCATGGGTACTGGCTTTAGTGATAGCTTAACTGCAAATAAACATAAAAATGCTTATAAAGATCATCGTTGAAAAGTAAAAAGTACTTGAGATGCATGCACAAACAGAAGACTAAGCTTCATAACAACCATAAGAGTATTAAACCTAAAGTTGGAATTATACTGTTTTCATTTCCCAAGGAGGATAAAAGTGACGCATGTCTCTTTGATTTCATCTGCCCCTGCATCACACAAGGAGTTAAATAGAAGTGCTCTCAGAGATCAAATATGAGTATGAACAGATCAAGCTCAACCTAGAACAAGTTCAAACATATATTTGAATCATTTTTAGCTTGTAAAGGAGAGTGTCAATTTGCAAAGCACAAAGTAATATTTTTTAATTGCTGAAAATATATAAGGCAATCCTAGGAGCAAATCCTGGAAAAATTTATCTGTTTTGATCTTCAGACAATTCAAACTATAATTATCCATTTATATATTAAAAAAATTAAATCCAAGTTCGATAAATCCATGAAAAAGTGAAATCAGTACAGATTTACATCCAACTTTTATAAATCCATGAACTAGTGGAGTCACTACAGTCACTAAGACTCAATAGCTCAGCACGCTTGATTCAGTCGGTAGCATAAAGGGTTCATACTCTAACTGAATAATAACTTGTAGCAAAAGGTCTTATTTAAGAACTATATGCCACTGGGTTAACATTAGGAAAAAAAAAGCCAGATGATTCTAGCAGTTACATTACTTCATATAACCCAGAATATACTCCTGTGATATGAAGAATATACTCCTGTGAATATACTCCTGTGATATGATGTCGCACATCAGACTTGGATGAGGTTTGCTTTTACTTTAAGTGGAACTGGAACATGAATAAATCTGTGTTGTAGAATAATTGTTGTGAAGTTTGAATAAGGAATTAGATGAATGTTTATTTTATGTGAAAGATGAAATGCAATAGATAATATTTTATTTCAATAAAATGAAATGTGATGATTATTATGATGTAACATGGAGAAATGATATTTGTTTCTTTGATTTATATTTTTGGACACTAATCTATTAATGGGTGTCTGAGTTTTTATGAGATGCAGGTTTGTCGAAGATCAAGAGTGTGGTTGAGGTAGAGGAAGTTACCCACCTGGCAGGGTTAAGTTGGAACGGATTCTCTCGCACACACACACCACTTAGCAATCATATTAAATTGCATTTATGAGGTTATTTAATTAATTATTTATATTGTTTTACTTTGTAGTGTTTATTTAAATTAATTAGTGGTAAATTAAATGCATAGAAATAAAATAATTAGTTTAGTATATTTTAGTTAATGTTTTATTTGAAGATTAAGATGTTATTTATTTTATTAAATTATGGATAATGTGTGCATGGAAAACAAATCTTGTTTTATTTTAAAATCAGATTTATTAGAACACTTAGAATAAACTGAAATATAGGAAGATTTTTGAAAGCAAGGAGATAAGACAGAAAACAATAAAAATAGAAAAATATGAGCAAAGTTGATTTTAAAATTAGAAAAATAAAACAAAAAACAAAGCAAAATAAAGCTGGAAAAAAAGAGAAAAAAGTTAAAGAAAAGTTTATAAAACTCTTATTTTCTACACAAGAGCATGCATTCTAAAGTTTATTATTCTTCTTTCATCTTTCTTCATTTTCTCTTGAAAACAAAATTTGAAGTAAGGAAAGAACGGTTGAATTGGGTGAAACTGGGAAAAGAAGAAGAATAGAAAAAGAAAGGGCAATTGAATCAGTGCAAATTTATGAAATATTCCAAGCCAAATTTTTTCAAATTTTCAATTACAATAAGTAGAGCAATACACAATTGTTAGGGTTAGCTCTAAACCAAAACGATGCTGAAGCAACTCTAACCAGAATATACACCAGGATCCCGATGTGGGCAAGGTGTGAGCATTGGTCAGAGGATCTGAATGCTGAAACAGAGCTGGAAGGAACTCTAACCAAGAATGGCACCAAGGATGGCGAGCATATGGTCAGAGGATCTTAACGGAAATGCTGAAACAAGAACTCTAACCAAGAATGCGTCGGCGAACGACGGTCATGTGGTCAGAGGATCCCTATCATCTAATATGCTGAAAGCAACTCAACACCAAGTATGTGCTACCCAATCCCAGTATGGAAATGAGGCGACCATATGGTGGAGATAAAAAAAATACAATTGCAATTACAGAATGTAAAGATGAGCATTACAAATCATGATTAAGCAAGATTAAAGAACTGCTATCAGTACTATTGTCAGCTTACAATATGATAGAGAATTCGCTTGCCAAGAGCATAGAGTTAGAACAATTCAACGAGCATTTAAATAGAGAATTCTCCTTGCTTACTGGAAATACCGAGACTGATTTCTTCTCTCAAAAACCAGATTTAAGATTCTGATCTATTCAGATCTGCACTTTTAAATGTAAAACCAGCAACCTGAGATTACACTAAAATGGACATATCTCTCTCACAACTCATCCAATTCACATGGAACGAAAAGCAAAAGACCCTAATGATGAAGGCGCCCAAGATTGGAACACAAAACAGACCCAAAAGTTTCTATTTAATTTATGCACGAATCCCAAGGCAAACACAAATGGTATGGCCCAGCAAGAGGGGCGATTTGCCTTTAAAAATCACAGCCTTCATTAAAAAATCTACAACTTTGGGAAAAGGGTCGCCCCTACCAGACAAAGAGATTTAGACAGTACCCAGAATGATTCCTTTTGTATTTTTTTGACTTATGAATAAAAATGACAATCTGATGTAATGAATATGCAACTCCAGAATCTCAGTAATATGCAATAACTTTGATCTACAAAACCACACAATGATTACAATGCGAAATCCACTACAAA
Organism: Sequoia sempervirens; assembly: GCA_007258455.2. Taxonomy (NCBI): domain Eukaryota; kingdom Viridiplantae; phylum Streptophyta; class Pinopsida; order Cupressales; family Cupressaceae; genus Sequoia; species Sequoia sempervirens. Next base: position 356,377 of record VDFB02321945.1, on the reverse strand, counting down.
TCCTCAACACTAAACTTCCTCACTACTAGTGGCTATCTTCCAAAGGAAGCAATGTAATGGGGCACATTCCATAAACAGTCCAAGCGGTAAATCGACATAACGTTTCACATGGGTAAAAGATCGTGGAACCAATGGCTTCCTTTTATAATTTCCAATTGACCTTCTCCAAACCCTAATCTTCTTTTTTGAGTCAACCCCTAATTCTCCAATAGATGGCGTCCCACTTTCCCAAGCAATATTTGACTTTTAATTATAAACTTTATCTCTTCCTTGAAGTTGGCGTCCAACTTATGCTTGGATTAAATCTTTTAATAAGAAATATAATTAATTCCTTCCATGAGGCGCCCACCCATAAAGAACATCTTTTAAAACAACTTAAAGTGAAGTTGCTAGGCCAAGGAGGTCAATGTTAAAATATAACATTAAAACATGACTTAATTAAAATAATTCGACTTATCTCTCCAGTTATGCCCCAAAGCCAAAAATGAGTAAGCCAACTGATCAGTCTGAAATGGAAAGCCAACCGAGCCGAAACCAGCAGGACCACTGCCAGAAATAGAATTTACTAAAAATAGTAAATTCCTGGAAATGCTCATAATGCTAAGAAAAACATATCACTGCGAAGCTCTCTGAAAACCCAGAAAGAATCTACCATTGAAACAACCAATCTCAAGCAAGAGCATCCTTCAAAACATGAAACTCTAATTTCACCTTCCGAATAGCCTACGGGTCTCCGGAATAGGCCAACGGTCACTGGAAAGATCATGCTTGAGAAGGGGACATTACAGTCCGCCCTCCCCAAGATTGCTTGTCCTCAAGCAATCGCAACCCTGGATGCTGCAAAATTTCATCATTCTCCCAAGTTGCATCCTCTATAGGCAAGTTTTTCCACTTCACCAAGTATTCTCTGATTGTTCTTTTCCTCAAAGAACACTCTCGAGAATCAAGAATCTCCTCTAGAATTAAAACCAACTGTCCTTCTTCATCCAAAGGAGGCAACTGTGATGAAGCAATAACATTATGTCCAAGCGCCTTCTTGAGGCGAGACACGTGGAAGACATTGTGCACTTTGCTACTTGAAGGTAGCTCCAACTCATACACTACTGTTCCCACCCTTTTGATAACCTTGAACGGCCCATAGAAGCGAGGTTTGAGCTTCTCAGCTCCACTCTTCTTGAGAGTAGACTGTGTGTAAGGTTGTAGTCGGAGATAAACCATATCCCCAACCTCGAAAGAGCGCTCAACACGCCGCTGATCAGCATACATCTTCTGCTGATTCTATGCAATCTGAAGATTGTTCTTCAATGATTTCATGATATCTTGACTCTGCTGCAATACGTCCTTGGCTTGAGGAGCTTTGCTATCACCAAACACCAAATCAACAAAACTAGGTGCTTCATAACCATAGAGAGCCAAGAAAGGTGACATCTTTATTGACATATGAAAGGAAGAATTATAACAGTACTCGCCTATGTGAAGCCACTTAACCCACGCTCTTTGCTGCTCCGAAACATAGTTTCTCAAGTAGCCTTCCAACCACTTGTTCACTATTTCAATTTGTCCATCTGTTTGGGGGTGATAACTAGTGCTTGGAGTAAGCACAGTACCACTCATTCTGAAGACGTCTTGCCAAAAAGTGCTTAGGAACTTGTTGTCCCTATCGCTCACAATGTTTTTTGGCAGCCCATGTAACCTAAACACCTCATGAAAAAACAGATCTGCAACTTGGGCTGCTGAAAAGGAGCTGGTAATGGCGAAGAAGTGAGCAAATTTTGTTAGTCTATCCACTACAACGTAGATACAATCCTTCCCTTGGACCTTGGGCAACCCTGTGATGAAGTCCATCGATATGCTTTCCCATTTTTTATTGGGAATAGGGAGAGGTTGCAGCAGACCAGCTGGTAAAGTATGCTCATTCTTGTTCATTTGACAAACGGGACACTCCTAAATGTAGCGTTGAACTTCTCCTTTCAACCCTTTCCAAGAAAATCTTTCCCGGATCTGCCTATATGTCTTAAAGAATCCTTGATGACCAGCAAGCGGAATGTCATGAAATGTCAACAAAATCTTCTTTCTGAGCTTAGAATCAGCCACCAAAAAGATTCTACCCTTGTAGTGTATCAACCCTTCAATCACCTTGTACCTTTCGTCATGAAAAGTACCCTCAATGATGCTGGTTGCAAACTGATTTTTAGCATAATCAGCAAGCAACATGTCCTTCCAATCAACAGTAAGCTCACACAATGAGCTCAAATGGGGTCTCCTAGATAGAGCATCAGCCACAATGTTATTTTTCCCTTTGACATACTCAATGTCAAAGTCGTAAGCTTGAAGCTTACTCACCCACTTTTGTTGCCTCTCGTTCAGATCCTTCTGATGCATGAAGTGTTTGAGACTATTGTGATCAGTCTTGACCACGAACTTGTTTCCCACCAAATACTGTCTGAACTTAGCTAATGCATGCATAATGGCAAGCATTTCCTTGTCATAGATAGAGTATGTCCTTTCAACACCCCTCAGTTTTCTGCTCTTAAACACAATGGGATGTTTGTCTTGCATCAAGACAGCCCCAACTCCTTCACCGGATGCATCACATTGTAGCTCGAAAGGCTTGGAAAAATCCGGAATGGCCAGAACCAGATAAGAGCTCATGATCCTCTTAAACTTATCAAAAACAGTTTGAGCCTTTTCTGACCAACAAAAGGTTCCTTTTTTCGTGAGATCAGTAAGAGGAGTAGCATTCTGTGAGTAGCCTTTCACAAATCTTTTGTAAAATCCACAAAGACCCAAGAACCCTTTCAATTGAGTCAAGTTCTCAGGAGGTGGCCAATCAACAACTGCCTTGATCTTTTCAGGATCAACCTTCACTCCCTCAGCACTGATTATGTGACCAAGGTAAAGTAGCTCCTTCATTCCAACTTCACATTTGGATTCTTTGGCAAACAAGCTTTCTAATTCTAGAATGTTGAGCACTTCCTCCAAGTGCTTGAGATGTTCTTCCCAAGTCTAGCTGAAAATCAAAATGACATCGAAGAATATCAACACAAACCTCCTTAACTGCTTTTGGAAAACTTTGTTCATACAAGACTGGAAGGTAGCAGGAGCATTAGTCAGCCCAAATGGCATGACTAGGAACTCGAAGTGACCATAGTGACATTTGAAAGCTGTCTTCTCAACATCAGATCCTCTCATCCGAATCTGGTGGTAGCCTGATCTCAAATCGATCTTTGAAAAGAACTTGGCTCCATGTAGCTCATCAATGAGCTCATCTATCCTCGGAATGGGGTATCGGTTTTTTATGGTGCTTTGATTCAAAGCACGATAGTCCACACACATGCGCATGGTACCATCCTTCTTCTTCACAAGAACAACTGCTGAAGCGAAGGGACTCTTGCTTGGACGAATGAAACCCATCTCCAAGAGTTCCTGAATATTTTTCTCAATATCATCCTTCTGCTTCTTAGGGTACCGATATGGAGTTGTAATAACTGGTTTAGCTCCTTCCTTGAGCTCTATGATATGCTTTGAACCCTGTTTAGGTGGTCGTCCAGGAGGTAAATCAGCAAATACCTTGCTCTTTTTTGTGAGTAAAGATTGAACATCAGGAGGATAGTCTCTCTTAGTTTCAACCGGACTAGCAGGAAGAATCATACACTCTGTAGCCCACTCAGCTTGATCATGACGAATCAGCCTTGCCATTCTCTTGAATGACACAACCCGAGGACCCCCATTGGACATTCCTCTTAGCACTACTCTCTTCCCATTGGATTGAAACTTGAGCTCCATAGTTTGCAGATTTAAGGAGATCTCTCCAAGTGAACGCAGCCATTGAATGCCCAAAACGGCATCCGTATCTCCAATGTTGACTACATAGAAGTCGTCCTTGACTTCATAGTTTCCCAATTGCATAGTCATGTTTGAGATCTTCTTGGTACATGAAATGTGGAACCCATCAGTAACCATGACCTTGAAGCCTTCAAACTTCTGTTTGTAGCCCTTTCTTTGCCACCACAACTTCGTCAATGAAGTTATGTGTTGCCCCAGTGTCAATCAAAGCAACTATTCACTGCCCCTTAATCATCCCTCGAACCTTGAAGGATTCATTCCTTTGAAAGCTCGAAAGTTGAGCCAAAATACTTCCACTTTCCTTTTCATCTTCAGACTCTTCTGGAACTCTTTCCACGTCACTATATTCAAAATTAGATTGCTGGTCTGAAAAATCAAAATTACATTCACCAGCTGAATAGTACTCAATCTGATTAAATTTAACTCCCTTTGGGCAAACATGATCTTGAGACCATTTTTCCCTACACCGGAAACATAACCCCTTTCTTCTGAGTTCGTTTAGTGTCTCTGGATCCAATCTTGTGACATGAGGATTATGCTGTTTGAACTCCTTATGCTGAGGTCTCAAAGGAGGTCTTTGATGAGGTCTTTTTCCTTTATCCCCTTTGTGAAAGGATGGCCCGGGTTGAAACTTTGCCTTGGGAGCTGCCCACTCCATGTTTCTTGCCTTCTTCATGGCCTCCTGTAGGGAGGGTGGATCAAAAGCTTTAATCCAACCCTTGAGTGGCTCCATCAATCCTTCACTGAAAAGGATCACCAAACGCCTCTCAGTGATTCTTGTGACCATGACTGAGAGTCTCTGAAACTCGACTATGTAGGCATCAACTGTACCATATTGCCTAAGTTGTGCCAATTCTCTGAAATGAATTTCAGGATCTTTTTTCTCAAATCTCTCGATGAGCCTATTGGTGAACTCATCATAGGTAGTGATAGACCGATGACCCAAGGTGACTAGGCCATGGTACCACCACTCGTGCGCCACCCCATCTAGGTGTAGTGTAGCGAACTTAATCGCCTCCTCTTCTGCCATGGGTCTAAGAGCTAGATAGTTATCTAGCTTCTGTATCCAAGCTCGAGCTGAACTGCTATCACTCCCGTCATAGTGTGGAAGTATAACCTTGTTGACAGCTTGATACAAATCCCCTTGAACTATTGTTCTTTTTTGCTCATAATGTCTCCCTTGTCCCTTATTCTTTCTTTTATGATCCATAAAATCATTATAGGACATATCCATCTTGATTTCATCAGAGAGAGAATCATACTCCGCACGGCCAAGTCTCAACTGCTCCATGAATGAAGCATTCTCTTCAAGATCAGGTTGAGTGTTTACGGGTGCCAAGAAGGTGGGTTTGAATGGCCTGGAAGAAATGTATGTGTTGTTTGAAACAAGTTGAGCAGCATGTCCATCATGCTGGTTGGAGGCAGTGTGTTCTCCTCTATGTCCTGGGTTGCTTTGTGGAGTTGTGTTCTTGCCCACTTTCCCCATCATGAGAGATACCATATCCATCAAGGCATCCATCTTCCTTTCAAATCTCTTTCCAGGACTTATCGATCTCTCTCTTCCCTTTCCACTATCATCTCTGTTGCTGGTAAACCTCTCGTTACCCCCGACTGACCTCTCACCTTCTGCCATATCTATTTCCTTAGAAGACTCCCAATGAGCCCTCAAGACCTCTGAAGCTGTCTGACCTTCTGGGGCCTGATAGGGCTGAAACTGTTTTGCAACTTTCTTGTCTTCCCTTGCTATGTATCTCTTTTCTCTGTCACTCATAGACAGTTTGTTCACAGGATGGCAAGATCTTGGCTCTAATACCACTGAAATATTTCGAGCCAAATTTTTTCAAATTTTCAATTACAATAAGCAGAGCAATACACAGTCGTTAGGGTTAGCTCTAAACCAAAACGATGCTGAAGCAACTCTAACCAGAATGTACTCCAGGATCTCGATGTGGGCAAGGTGTGAGCATTGGTCAGAGGATCTGAATGCTGAAACAGAGCTGGAAGGAACTCTAACCAAGAATGGCGCCAAGGATGGCGAGCATATGGTCAGAGGATCTTAACGGAAATGCTGAAACAAGAACTCTAACCAAGAATGCGTCGGCGAACGACGGTCATGTGGTCAGAGGATCCCTATCATCTAATATGCTGAAAGCAACTCAACACCAAGTATGTGCTACCCAATCCCAGTATGGAAATGAGGCGACCATATGGCGGAGATAAAAGAAATACAATTGCAATTACAGAATGTAAAGATGAGCATTACAAATCATGATTAAGAAAGATTAAAGAATTGCTGTCAGTACTACTGTCAGCTTACAATATGATAGAGAATTCGCCTGCCAAGAGCATAGAGTTAGAACAATTCAACGGGCATTTAAATAGAGAATTCTCCTTGCTTACTGGAAATACCGAGACTGATTTCGTCTCTCAAAAACCAGATTTAAGATTCTGATCTATTCAGATCTGCACTTTTAAATGTAAAACCAGCAACCTGAGATTACACTAAAATGGACATATCTCTCTCACAACTCATCCAATTCACGTGGAACGAAAAGCAAAAGACCCTAATGATGAAGGAGCCCAAGATTGGAACACAAAACAGACCCAAAAGTTTCTATTTAATTTATGCACGAATCCCAAGGAAAACACAGATGATATGGCCCAGCAAGAGGGACAATTTGCCTTTAAAAATCACAGCCTTCATTAAAAAATCTACAACTTTGGGAAAAGGGTCGCCCCTACCAGACAAAGAGATTTAGACAGTACCCAGAATGATTCATTTTGTATTTTTTTGACTTATGAATAAAAATGACAATCTGATGTAATGAATATGCAACTCCAGAATCTCAGTAATATGCAAATAAGCTGATTTACAAAACCACACAATGATTACAATGCAGAAATCCACTACAAATCACTCAACACTAAACTACCTCACCACTAGTCACTATCTTTCAAGCGAGAGGCAATGCCAAGCTAAGAGGCGTACATTCTTCGAAGCAATCCCAAAGCCAATTCGGCAGCATAACATTCCTGTAGACAAAAGATGCTAATGAGAACCAATGGCTTCCTTTTATAATTTCCAGTTGACCTTCTCCAAACCTTAATCTTCTTTTTTGAGTCAAACCCTAATTCTCCAATAGATGGCGCCCTACTTTCCCAAGCAATATTTGACTTTTAATTATAAACTTTATCTCTTCCTTGAAGTTGGCGTCCAACTTATGCTTGGATTAAATCTTTTGATAAGAAATATAATTAATTCCTTCCATAAGGCGCCCACCCATAAAGAACATCTTTTAAAACAACTTAAAGTGAAGTTGCTAGGCCAAGGGGGTCAATGTTAAAATATAACATTAAAACATGACTTAATTAAAATAATTCGACTTATCTCTCCAGTTATGCCCCAAAGCCAAAAATGAGTAAGCCAACTAATCAGTCTAAAATGGAAAGCCAACCGACCCGAAACCAGCAGGACCACTGCCAGAAATAGAATTTACTAAAAATAGTAAATTCCTGAAAATGCTCAGAATGCCAAGAAAAACATATCACTGCGAAGCTCTCTGAAAACTCAGAAAGAATCCGCCATTGAAACAACCAATTTCAAGCAAGAGCATCCTTTGAAACATGAAACCCTAATTTCACCTTTCGAATAGCCTACGGGTCTCTGGAATAGGCCAACGGTCACTGGAAAGATCATGCTCGAGAAGGGGACATTACAATTTATCAGAATAGCATTGGACTCCAGGTTTTTAATTATTTATGTACTGTATTTGTAATTCAGTTTGTGTAGATAAATGAATTGTTTTTGTGTGCTTTATGAGAAAGATTTAAATTCATGATACCCAACTGAATATATACATTGAAAAATATGTCATTGAAGAGAAAATTTCATTTGTTTTGTTGTATAAAAATTATAAATCATGGCTGTAGAAGCATGTATATATATATTTTTCTTATTCTTCTACAATATGTATAAATATATATCTGTAGAAAATAGAACACATACATAGGACATATTGCTGCCGATCGATTCCAGTTCTGAAACAGTTTGAGTTATTTTGCTTAAAATTCATCATATTAGATATGTGTTATTTTTCTGTATGAGAGAATAGAAAAGCCAATCAGACTGTATTATTCTGTTATATGTAAATATATCATATTGAGTATATATATATATATATTCTTTCGGAGTGTGTATATATTTCTATTGCTGCACAAAATTGTTTTTGAACCAGTAATGAATGGATTGAATCATTGTTTTCAGCTAATTAATGGTTTTGAATTTAAAAGAATAATACTAAATAAGTTTCTTTTTTTTAAGCAGCTGTAGCTGCATAAAGAGATGCACTGTGGAGCTGCCCTCCCCACAGAGGCTGTGCCCATGTGTGGGAGCAGCCGCACCCTCCCCTCACACTCACACACAGTAAAAAGAAAATCAGACTTATAATTTACTTCTTTTCATTCTGCTGAAAACTCAGTCTGAAACTTGTCCTGGCTGCCATCAGATATATGATGATTAAATATAAATTATATATATACAGAGGAAAATTGATTAATCTAAGTTATATATATATATATATATAAGAATATATCTACAGAATGTATTAAAAACATGATTTTAGTTTTTAGAATCTGTATTTTATTTGTTAAATATATATACACATATATATACACAAAATCCAATTTAAAACATGCAAATCTGAATTCGTACAACTACTTTTTTTTGTTTCAAATGATAATTATAAATCTGCTGAGGATATGTTTCTTATTTTGAAATGATAATTTTTGACATATAAAATCTGATTATAATGATATGTAAAATCTGAATTCATTTTCTTATAGATAAATTTTATGAATGATGCGAATACATTTATATTTATGTATATACGATTATATATGAACATATATATATATATATATATTAAAAAGAATGATTAAAAATCTGTTTTTTAAATGATATGTGTATAATCTAAGTTTCATTCTTGTTATATAGATATCTTTCCTGAATATATGTATGTATTTCTATATATATATATATATATATATATATATATATATATATATGAGCATATATATACATATATACATACATCTACATGTATATATTTAAAATTTTGAAGAATATTTCAAATCTGTTTATGAATATATTTGACATACATGATGATTTATGAGTTTATATTGGAATTTCAATCAAACCATAGAAAAACCATTGAAACACTATTTTTTTATGTGAAACATAAGAATTTAAATAGCTGAATTGTTTTTTGCTTTGGACAATTATCTATTTGGTATTTTCTTATCAATGATATTGAAAACTTGTAAACATTTACAAAATTGATGATGAAACTATACTTGAAAAGCTGAATGAATAGGAAACACTTAAAATATTATAAACTTGAAAGTTGAAACCATTTATACTACATGTATTTATTTTATGAAAACGCTTCCAGGACAGGATGCTAAGTGTGGATATATAGAGACGATAGTTTCCCTTTTCGAAACTATCACTTTTTGTTATTTTGTTGCTTGGCCAAGCATATGCACCATTGAAATAGATGGAATTTTAAAAGCCTAGTTATTATTGATAATAGTCTCTGCCACATCCTGCATGCAAGAGTTATGTCATTCTAGATTAGATTGCATGCATCGAGAGTTCCCTCCTACTTCTCCGTTCCAGGTTGCTAGGCTCCTCGCACAAGGTCGGAGTTTTCTTCAAGCTAGGAAGAAATCCAAGGAAGTATTTATACTTCGTAGTTGGGCGGAAAAGGCACCTGGACCCACTCTTGGTCTCGGCTCTGCGGAAGACAAAGCAGTTTCATGGCAGTCGAGCACCAAGGATTTATCATCACATGGATATTTATATACATTTCTTGTATTAATTTGTATGGCTTGCATTGCCAATTGTAATTTAATTTGTGAACTTGGTGTAATCTTTGATATGTACTTATATATATGTAACATTGAAATAGATGTTGTCACACTACTTGATGTAAACTTTTACATTCGACATTGTAATTGCCTTGGAGCAATCTTATTCATATATATATGTTGTTTCATTATTCTTATGTGGAAATGAATTTTGTATCCATATCCTTAATTGGAAATGTGAATATTCTTTCTGACTTCTATGTTTAGTAAGGTTGGCGTACCTTTAAGAACTATATGCCAATGGGTCAACATTAGGGAAAAAAAAGCCAGATGATTCTAGCAGTTACATTACTTCATATAACCCAGAATATACTCCTGTGATATGAAGACTATACTCCTGTGAATATACTCCTGTGATATGAAGAACATTGCACACCTAGTGAAGGAAAAAACAACAGACAACAAGCATCAACGGAAAGCCTCACAATCCTACACAGATTCTTGAAGCATATAAATCAGTAGATGATTTACTAAAATATGAATAAGCAAATAAAGGCACTTATCAAAAGAAACAATGTTCCATAGGAAGTTAACTTGGAGCCGAATATATAAAAGCTCAGAACTCTAAGTCTTACAGAAAGAATAGGATCATGGCTAAGTCACTAAATTAATTTAATAGATGAAAAGACAATACATCCAATGATTTTAACTAGTACAAAAACACCTGAACAGTGATAAGAGAAATTCTTCCAAATATGGCATAACTAACATTGCACTGTGTTTTACCTCAAAGGCAAAAGAATTATCTCTCCTATAGATATTCGACATCAATTTGAGTAGCATATCTGTCTTGGAATAATTGCATGCAAATCTCAATCTGAAGAACAGATTGGATATACTCAGAGCAATCTAGTACAATACTCAAGAGAAGGGTTTTAAGCGAGTAGCGAATAAGTTTTGGAACAAGCAACAAGTTACTAACCAAGTTTGAGATCCAGCAAGTTGCTAAGAAGCCTCTGAGAAATTTGGCAGTTGTTCAGGGGACTGGATAGAGTCATAGTCAATTAACAAGCTCTCAAGTTGGCAAGGATACACTTCAAGAGAATACTCTGGGCCTGTGTAAAGGGGGCAAAGGTATACTTTCCAAAGAACCAATTTGCACTATTAAGTGCACTCTATTTAAAAGAAAAAAAGTATAAATGGTTATGAAGGGTGTGCTTTTACAAAGGAGGAAGATAGTTATTTTTTGAAAAGTTTGAAATACAGTATATGGGCATGTGCTCTAATGAATGAAACAAGAATTCAAGTTAGCAAGTCTAAAATACGTATACAAGTGTGCACCATTATGTAGGGAAAACATCCAAATTTCAAGTCCAAAATTCCATTATTAGATATACAAATATGTAAAGGGAGGTGAGCACACAATTGTATTGGGTGAAGAGGGCATTCTGTTCAATAAATGATCTCCCATTGTGGGATCATACCTGACAAGGAAGAATCAGTTTCAAGTTTTAAAGGCCAGAATTGCATTGGTGGGTGTGTGCCTGTTAAAGGCCGATAAGTTTTGAATGTAGGGATAGTCTGAAAATCATTCATATAGGCACCTATATGTGGATTGATCAGCATTTGCAAAGGGATGCACCTATTTAAAAAGGAGGAAACCAAGGATGAACAATCATACCTTTTCAAGTTCTATTTATAGGTGCAGCATTCAAATATTAATCATCTCAAATAAGCAGATTTGAAAACTTACAAAGGAACAGTTGTAAAGAGCAGAGGTTGTGATGTTTGTGCACTATATTGTGTGGTTGGTCTAACTGCTGGTAAATGAGGTTTGAATGAGAAGATTAATGCTCAGTTTTTGAGACCAAAAGGTCTGCACTTAGAGTTGCAGTTGTCTACATCGCTAAGGACAATTTGGTATGGTTTTTGTAGTCTTGCAACCGACACCTTAGGTGTCTAACCTCATTAATATCTCTGCTCAATGCCTATTGTTCCTCATGGCCCATATTCTAGTTTTTCTTGCTGCATCGAACTCCCTTGATTGCGGAAATTCATTAGACTCAAGTTCACCTTATACTTAAGGTGAGTTCTCTATTATTCTGTGTTAGTTTTAGGATCAGATTTAAGCAAACAGAAAATGCAACACATAAGACAAATGAACACAACACTTTTACCCTGGGAAGACCCTCCTCCTCGAGGGAGAAAAACCCAGCCACAAATATATCACTTATATATTTAATAAAAGAGCAGAAATCTGATTTACAATTAGGCCACATTATAGCACCTCTCTAGATGCAAATACACAAGCAATATCAAACTCCTTGAATATATATCAATCTCCTATAGATAAGCAACTCCTCTTGAAGAATGTGAATTCCTTGAGAATAAGAATCGATCTGCTGATAAAGATAATCTTCAATCAATAATAAATGTGTGAACTTCACTTGATAATAATTGGATAATAAACTGAATGATAGCTGCCTTATATTTATACATAACAAGATGTCTCTTCATGAAAGGTCGGCCTTGTTCACCAAACAAGGCATCTTTTTCTAATTGGTCAGCCTCAACAAAATAATTATATATTTATAGCAAGTCGTCTCCTTCCATTTAATATGAATTTATTTATTATTTAATTTCAAATTCGTGGGAGAAAGAACTCCCACCGCTACAGCATCAACATTCTAGCCACGGTTATCTCCATTGCAATCACACCTTTGGATTGCGGTCTTAGAGTTTGTGTCTTGGAGCTATCGTTGTATATTATTGTTAATGGGATATAGCTTCGGTCAGATATAAATGATGATTGCTAAATAGCATCATCATCATTTATATGTGATCGAATTTAATCCTTAAACATATTTCTGGAAAATAAGTAAAACGAATTTATAAGAATGCATAAATTCGAAATAATAAAATGATGATCAAATTCTGCATTGAATAAAATCGGAACTCATATAATATATATCCGCCAGGTATGTGAGGGCATATGTATTAAGTTTGTTAAACCGAGTGTTAGTCGGTTGTCTTTGAGACCCGCGCGCCCAAGGGGACACGTCCCATGAGCGGACGTGTCTCCACTTGTGGAGACGTCTCTTAGAGGCGGGTCTCCAAATGTATTTAACATTGTTCCATCATTGATATGCAAACATCGAAATTATTAATGTTCTGCAATCAGCACATTCAGCATTAGTGAAAATAAATCTGACTTAGAATATTAAGTAGAATTCTTACACTTAGAATTTTCTTAGTTTTTAGGCTTCTAGTCTAATTGAGATTTGGTTACATTTACATGGTATCAGAGCCAAGTTGTGTGAATCCAAATCAAATCTAGATATCAGATTGCTCTAGAAAAATTCGTATTTTCTAAAAAAAAAAAATTGAATTCACATCACATTCTTCATAATGTCAAGTGTGATCAGATTTGAAGATCGTCTTGCAGGAGTAGACAACTTCACATTATGGAAATTTAGAATCATGATGATCCTTAAAGAGAATAAATTAGACTCACTTGTGAGAGAAAATAAAAAGGAACCAGAGGCTAATCCTGAGAAAACTCAATGGATTGAAAACAATGAAAAAGCCATGAAAATCTTAGTAGATGCAGTTAGGGATCATATAGTGCCCATCCTAGCAAAACATGAAACTGCATATCATATGTTCAAATCTCTTAAGAGTACCTATGAGATCAACAACACCAGTAGGACTCTTGCATTAAAGAGGCAAATCAACAATGCTCAAATAAACAAAGGAGAGTCCATTAATGCATACTTCATGAGGATCATTGAACTAAGGGATCAATTATCCACAATTGGATATCAGATTGATAGCAAAGAGTTAACTCTAATTGCACTAAGAGGCCTACCAAACTCATGGGAGTCATTTGTTCAAGGAATAAGTGCAAGATCTATCTCCCTAAGTTTGACAGGCTAAGAACTGACTGCCTTCAAGAAGAAACAAGACTCTCCACAAAAGAAAATAAACAGAAGAACATAGATGAAGACATTCATGTACTCAACACATCGTCTAATAAAAGGAATAAGAAAAACTCCTACAAGAGAGGATCTTTTAAAAGAAAGAGAAATTCCAATGGAAAGGGATCTTCGAAGAAGAAAGACATCTCTCAAGTGCAATGCTTTAGATGTGATCAATATGGCCACTATGCAATGAAGTGCCCTGACAGATCAAAGCAACAAGCATCTTTTGCCAAAGTAGGAAAGACAAATTCAGATCATGAATCTGAGAACTTTGTGTTCTATACAGCCTTATCTAGTCAAGTATCTAACAACACCCTCAACTGGGTAATTGATAGTGGATCCTCTAGACATATCACAGATTCAGAGAACACCTAGACACTATGACTGAAAAGACTAATGAAGAAGTAACCATTGGGGATGATTCTGCACACCCGATAAAAGGGGTTGGAACTTGCTCCATCAAACTGAAATCTAGTCTTTCTCTTCAACTCACTGGAGTCTTATTTGTACCTGGAATAAAGAGGAATCTAATATCCATCTCTGCCCTTGAAGACAATGGATATAGAGTTACCTTTATGGATGGAAAAGTTCTAGCATGGCCTAAAAACTCAACTATCAAGAAAGCCCAAACCATAGGTGTAAGACAAGGGTACCTTTACAAACTATGCACTGAAGTTAAACAAGCCCTTACCCTTGACACCTTTGAGTCAAATGAGATTTGGCATAGAAGATTAGGACACCTTCATTTCGTGCCCTACCTTCTGTGGAAAAACTTGTAACAGGCTTACCTAAGTTAAAACCATCTCATGAAGGAACTTGTAAAGGTTGTGCCTTAGGAAAGAATACAAAGGGATCCTTTCCCAATAGTTTGAGCAAAACCCTAAATGTGTTAGAACTAGTTCACTCAGACTTATGTGGACCCATGTCTGTACCCTCTAAAGCAGGATTTCTATACTATGTCATATTTATAGATGACTTCTCTAGGAAAACCTGGATCTATTTCCTTAAGTGTAAAGAGTCAATAGAAATCCTCAAAAGGTTCAAAGAGTTCAAAACCCTTACTGAAAACTTCTCCGAGAAGAAAATAAAAACCTTAAGGACAGACAATGGGAAAGAATACACCTCTGAAATTTTTAAGGAATTCTACATGAGTGTTGGAATTAAGAGGGAGTTCACAGTTGCCTACAACCCTCAACAAAATGGGGTTGCTGAAAGAAAAAATAGAACCATTGTAGGAGCTGCTAAGGCAATGTTGCTTGACCAAAACATTGAAACTTCTTTCTGGGCAGAAGCCTCTAGGACTGTTGTCTATATCCAAAATAGATGTCCTCATTCTCATCTTGATAACAAAACTCCTGAAGAAGCCCTTACTGGCATAAAACCTGACATTAGTCATTTTAGGATTTTTGGCTGTCCTGTCTATATTCATGTGCCCAAAGAGAAGAGATTCAAACTAGAACCTTCTAGAAAGAAGGGGGTATTTGTGGGTTATAGTGAAACCTCCAAAGCCTACAGGATATTCATACCCGGCAGAAACAAATTGAATTGAGCAGAGATGTCATCTTTGAAGAGGACATTGCATTCAAGAAGGCAAGAAGTTCTAGTGAGATAGATACCTATTCCCCTAGAGCACCTGAAATGGAACCAGCTCCTGAGATTCAAAGGGAGCATCCTGAGGAAATGCCACATGAACTTCCTTCTACTTCAGATGAGAATACAAATGACAACGGCAGAAAGAGGCCACTTTGGGCTAGAAAGATGATCAAAGAAGCCAAGGATCATGCAGCACCCAAAGGAACGTTCAGGGAAAGTAAAAGACCCAAACGGTTCTCTAGCTATGTTGCTCTAATGAACAACATCATAAACTCAGAACCTATCAATGTTACAGAAGCCTTCAGACATCAAGCATGGAAGGATGCAATGACGGAGGAATATTAGTCCATTCTAAAGAATGATGTATGGGATATAGTGCCTAGACCGAAAGAGAAATCCGTTGTCTCTTCCAAATGGCTCTTCAAAATCAAGCAAGAGGATTTTCTCAAAAGGAAGGCATTGATTATGAAGAAACATTTGCACCTGTTGCCCACTACACTTCGGTGAGAGCAGTGTTAGCCATTGCTGCAGCTAAAGGCTGGAAGATCCATCAAATGGATGTGAAAACTGCCTTCCTGAATGGAACCATTGAAGAGGAAGTCTATCTGGAACAGCCTAAAGGTTTTGTGATACATAAACCTAACTCACATGTGTGCAGACTGAAGAAAGCCCTCTATGGACTTAAACAGGCTCCCAGGGTTTGGTATGAAAGAATTGACAGCTATCTCTTGGGACTAGGATTTTCCAAGAATGATGCTGACTCCAATCTCTACTTCAAGGTAATCAAAGGTGATATGCTAATAATTACTTTATATGTTGATGACCTGCTGATAACAAGAGAAGATCACCTCATTGCTCAAGGAAAGCGGGATCTAATTTCTGAATTTGACATGAAAGACTTGGGCATTCTACACTACTTCCTAGGTTTGGAAGTATGGCAGAAATCAAAGGGCATTATACTAAACCAAGGGAAGTATACTATTGATATTCTGAAAAGATTTGGAATGTTGGACTATAGACCGATGTCTACACCTATGGAAACCAACCATCACAAACTGAAAGAAGCAGCAGCAGAATCCAAGTGTGCAGATCGAACCCTTTATAGACAGATGATTGGATCCTTGATGTATCTAGTTAACACCAGACCTGATATTTGCTATGCAATGAATGTTCTCAGCCAATTCATGTGTGAGCCAAATGAAATTCACCTAATGGCTGTGAAACATATTTTGAGATATCTTCAAGGCACTATTGGATATGGTCTTCTTTACAAAAATGACCAACTAGATCTACATGGGTACTCTGATTCAAATTGGGCTGGAAGTGTAACCGATCGAAAAAGCACATCAGGATGTTGCTTTAGTTTAGGATCGGCTATGATCTTTGTTGGCGTAACAACTAACACCTCTGGAGTAGAAGTTGTTATGAACAGCCTATGCACACTACGCAATGAGTGCTCTTCAAATTATGGAGGGAAAACTCCCTCGTTATGCTTTACAAATGTACTTGCAAAGGAAAAATAAGCTAAAACTATGTCCTGTCTTTTTGTTTCAGCTACTAGAGGCACAAGGCTTTCTTGAAAGAACTTACACGTTGCAGCTGAGTTTTCTCTGGTTTTGCAAATCAACTAAACTACAACTTATATCTATCCAATCTCCTCAGGAAAACAGAGCAAGAGGAAACGGAGCAAGGTTATGACTATCAGACGATAAACGCATTCAGATTCTCTACTTGAAGGCAAGGTGGCGCAACTATCATCTCAATCTGAACAAGTTTATTAAGCACAAAACAGATTTGAGAATTTGCTATGATAATCTTATGAAACCCTATGTGGCATAACACTCAATCAGCATAGTAAAGACTCACAAACAGCTTTTATCATCAAAATCTCTATGAAACCCTATGTGGCATAACACTCAATCGTAATGATAAAAGTTTCACAAAACAGATTTTCCTAATCTAAGAGAAGATTCACCATGAAAACTTTATGAAACCCTGTGTGGCATAACACTCAATCAGCATAGTAAACACTTCACAAAACGGTTTTATCATGACAATCTTACGAAACCCTGTGTGGCATAACGTTCGATCATAACAATAAAAGATTCACAAAACAGATTTCTCTAAACTATGGAAGAATCCAGCATTACAATCTTTCGAAACCCTATGTGGCATAACAATCAATTGCAATAATGAAGACACATGAACAAATACCATAAAGAGCAATATTGAGGGCAAGGTAGGCGCAGCATATATTTCTCTCTCAAGCAAAAGTTATTTACAAATGAGCAAAAGCTCTTATTTATATACATCAAGGTGTAGGTAACCCTAAAATCACCTTGAGTTCACTACAGTTCTTGCAATGCATGCAAGTTATGCGCCTAACCCTAATGAAGTAAACTATACAGTTAACTGGGCAACTACCCCCAGTTTAACTGGTACAAATAACCTAATTGGACCTTGTGCAAGCATGCACGTCCTTATTTAAAGCAAAGTTAACTGGCCACTACCTTCAGTTAACTGAAAACCCTAACCCTAACTCCTGTGTTGATAATTCCGAGGATGAGATAAGCATGTGTTAAGTCAGCAAGTGAACTGAAGACTGGAAGTCAAGTTAACTGCTGCTCAGGACTCAACCCTAGAAATTAACTGCACGTTCTAACTGACAGATCACTCCATGTCAACTCGGTCTAACACTTCGACCAAGAACTCATCGATCTCCCTGTCATCTGGCACTTTGATGCTGCTAAAAATAACAGTCTGTTTCTTTAGTTCTCTGCCACTTTCAGTAATCGTGTGCACACCATCTTTGCATTCTTCAGTCGCCTTTCTCAAACTGGCTGCAATTACTGAAACATTCTCTAACTTTGGCGCCCTAGGTTCACCTTCAAGGCTGTCACAAATCAGCTTCTCGAATTCTGCTTGAACTTTTTCCAACTCCACATACGTGCCATCTTCGAGAAGATAATGACACGGAATCTGAACAACGAAGCCACTGACAAGTGCAAGTACTCCAACCACGTCATCCTTCAGTGAAAACAATTTGGAAGAAATCTTCTCACATATTTCTGTTCTGAGAAGGTGCTGCTCTCTCCAAGTGAAGACTTTCTCTTGATCTTCGATCATCTCCAAAGCATCGCATGCAACTGATAACTGAGATACAAGAACACGATCCTTTGCCAAACTCTCTGCAACTGCAATATCCAGCAACTGAATACCCTGACGGAGTTTGTGTGCCTCACTCCTCAACTGATACAAATCTGCAAGAAGAGTTTTACCAGCAGCAACTAAACTGTCAATCCAATCATCCAAAAGTCTGCCATGACTGACTAACTGATCCAATTTTCGTTTCTCTGCAGGTGTGTGCTGAGGAAGAACAGGTGCTCTATTTGGATTCCCATGAACAAGATCAGAAATGTATTGACGAAGTTGACTATTTTCAGCTTTGAGTAAAGCCTTATCTTCTCCATCCTTCGTGATACGCTCTTCAAGATTATTGGTAACAATCTTAAGAAGAGATACATCTGTCTCTCTAGTGGTCCTGCCAAGATTAGCCTTAGTGAATGTAAAGTCACCCACTTCGACTTCATCCAAGCTTTTACCCTCTGGAGGAACTGCAACTTCTATCACAATCTCTGATTCAGGAGTCTTTTCAATGTGCACTTGTTTCTTTATCTTCTTGTTTGATCTCTTCTGATAAGGCTCACAAAACTCAGACAAATCAAGGTTGTATGACGGTTCACGCCTTTGTCTTCCCAAAGACTTTTCAAGCCAACAAGACTGAACAATATTTTCAATTCGCGGAGAGACTGTCCCTGATGTATCAACCTGTGGTGTTTCAGTTGTCTCCGATCCTGCTTGAATTTGTGGCTCAGGCTCTGAATCTATATCAATAGGCGGAACGTGAGGTGAACTAGGAAGTGAAACGTGAGGCTCAGTCTGAATAACTGTCTCTACTGGAATCTCAGGAACACTCTCAATTTGCTTCTGCTTCCTTTTACCAGTAGCTCTTTTCCCTGTGTTTCCACTGAGTCTAACCCCTTCCGGAGGTATTATAATAGCTTTGACTCTGGGTCTTGCTCTAGAAGTAGAAGGCAATGACGAGAAATCCTTTGGCGGCTCTGCTACAGGAACTGACTTCCGTGTCCGTTTACTCTCCAAGAATAACTTGCTAGTCTTAATAACTGATCTAGAAACCTCTTCAATAGAAGTATTCTCCTTAGCATACCAATCAGGTGAGCGAAGTGGCTGCCTAGCAACTTGATCCTTAACATAAGAATTGAGAAGAACTTCTCCATCATCATCCGACAAACCATCAACATCTTCTGACAAGTAATCAGAGAGCTGTCCAACAGTAAGTCTACAATAGTGACGACGACGAACTTCGAATTCATCTTCACAATTTGCCCAGAAATCTTCAAGTGCTGGCGCATGTGCAATCCCTCGCTCTAACCGATTTGCATAATGACCGAGAGGATCATAGGAACGTCTCTCAGTATAAGGCTTGAATTTGAACCTTTCTATCTCAGTAGACATACGTCTAGCATCTGTTGCTGCATCACATGTGAAAATTCCCAATGAAAATGGAAAATTTGCCGCAGTCTTATGACGACTACGAAGAAAGAAGTGAACATGCTGCATTTGCCTGAGAAACTCCATAAAGACAATCTTGTCTGACGGATATCTCGGCAACATCAGGGGCTCTCCAACATAACCATAAACTCGGAGGTATGTGAAAGTAGGAAACTGTATGAACCAATCTGCCCAAGTCTCCAACGCTGATTTGGCCTCGGCTGAAATACGAATGTGCATCTCATCATCAAGATCTCTCACGGTTCTCATGGCAAAGTGATCATTCACCACTCGGAAGTCCTGCTCAGACTGAGAAAACTCTAGCTGTGGATAATACTCATGAATATGCTGAACACCGAGAGTACCATTGGTTTTAAGAAGTCTGAAACTACCTTGAAATGCCACCAAGTAGACCAAATAAGATATCATATGAAACTCGTGATGCTTGAGAAAGTTAGAAATCTGCTGATGTAAGCAATCACTAATTAACATAGCCCAGTCAAAACGCTCTGTGCCATCAAGGATTCTGGTAATCAGGTAGAACATCCATGGACGGAAAGTGTTAGCATCTGACTGGCCGGTAACTTGATTGAGTAAGGTGATCAAAACAGCAACTTCTCCTTTAAATTCACCACGACCAACCTTCTTAGGCAAGTTAGTTTTCTGAATTGTCAACCATTTCTGAGCAACTTTTCTCTGTGAACGTTGATGATCAGCATCCCATATCTTCTCGCAAGCTTCAAGATCAACAGTAAAGTTATCTGAGCGAGGAGGAATAGCAAAACATTTTTCTATGTCCTTCGGCTTGAGACTGCAAACCACTCTTCCATCAACCGATCTGATCTGTCGTGAAGACGAGTCATAATGCTTAATGCAAGCAAGTACGAACTCAAGATCGAAGATAGAAACAGGAATGGATGCCGCTGCCAGCAACCCGGAACGTTCAAGATTCCTCATCGAATTGCTGCTAACACCTTCTAAACTGCTCAGATTGACCACTGGATAAACATGGTTTAGGTCCGTATCTGAAGTCTTGGTGAAATTATGTGTAAGGACTGATTTCACCTTGTAATCAATGAGATTGAACTGCATTTTGAAAATGGTGACTTTTGACTATAAAGTCGAATATGCTTGAAGAACTTTCTGAAAAACTCTGAACAAGGCTAAAAATAGCTTCTGACAGGAGAAATTTTCGAAGAAATTCTGGAACATGGGTTTTGTGCACAACTGAATTCTGAACAAACCCAGATAGCTGGATTTTGGAAAAAATGTGATTCAAGCCCACATGCAAAGAGATTCTCGGAAAAAGGCTCAGAGCTTCAGAATGAAGGCTACGGGGCGATTTTCTCGAAAAAATCTAAGAAGTGGGTCTTGTTGCAAACGCTGAAATATGAGAACCCAGATGATCAGATTCTGAATATGTGTTGAATTACTCTGACATGCGAAGAAAGTACCTAAGGTGAGAAATAGAAGAAATAAGACAGAAGATAGAAAATTTCGCTTGTTTGCTTCTGAAAAATCTGCAAATCTCTTCACTGAATCTTTATAAAACCTGCATGCAAAGTGGAAATAAAGTCTAGAATTGACTTCCTCTGAAGAATCTGAATTCGTAGCTTCGAAGAACGCTGAAAACGGACACCTGAATCACCTTAAGCTTGCTGGTCGCTCAAAAGAATACAAGCTTCAGAGCAAAAGATGATGCAATAATGGACGCCATCTTTGAAATATATAGAATTTTATCATAAGAAATTCGTAATAAATAAAGCATGCATTAAAATGGCGCTTGGCTTCTCATTGGACCTCATAATAGTTAACTGGAACTCAAACAAGCTCAATAAGTGGACGCTTTAGGGTTTGCCTTTCAAATCTTCAGTTTAACTCATCCATGCGATTTTAACTTCAGTTAGCATCTTTATCAAATTCGCCATCTTCAACCTTGCTTTGGATTCATCAACTTGACCTAAGGCGTGCCCTTTTGCAAACTTTAGTTAACAATAAGAATGAGATAAGGAATTCACCTTATTCATGCAATAATTATGCTAAAAATAGCTAGCCTTTTGGAAGTTCAGTTCGGCCTTCAAGAATGCGCCAACTTCATGCTTTAATCAATTATAATCTAAAAATAGCAACCCTTTTCAAACTAAAGTTGCCATAGCCTTGAAAAGTGCGCCATCTTCACCAATATCTTGCTTCACTTTTCAAAAACTAAAAATAGCGACCCTTTTCATGAGTGAAGTTATCAACTTCAAATTCGCCATACTTAACATGCAATCACCATGCATGCAAACTTCAGTTGACATTCAGTGATAAACTTCAGTTAAACTTAACATGCAATCAAGTTAACTCAACATGCAAGGTAGTTAACTGAACATGCAAACTGAAAGATCACTCCACATGCAAACATATGAACTGAAGATGACAACCCAGAAATCGTTCAGTCTAACTGCAGTCAGAACTCCAGTTAAGGCGTCCATTCAACTCACTTTCGAAAATTCAAATTTGAACTCTTAGGCGAATTCTAGACTTAGCCAAATTTCATGAAAATTTAAGCTAAAAACCTCTGCCGGGACCTCTGTTCATCCTCTGACACTGGTTGACTGACTTCTCCGATTGGTTGGCTAACAGGTGCATCGCAAAGCTGAGTAAAAACTGATCAAATGATATCTTGACAACTACGTCAACAAAAGCGACGTCACGAGCTCAATCCAAAGCCTATTTGAAAATTTTAGCGGCTTTTTCCGATAGTCAAATTTTGACCGCATTTTGAGCGAAGGCAAAATAAAATCCTTCGCAACTTTCATTTTCTTAACTTCCGGAATTTGGATCACCGGGTTCAACTGCGAAGCCTTAGCCGTTATGGCGGTTTGCAAAGGCACATTTCCCGAGAAAACATCATGCGAGGGTGAAAAGCAAAGAAGCCCTTTCAAAGTTATGCTTTTCATTCCGGACTAAGCCATTTTAAAACAACAAAAATAATATAAAACTTCCCGCTGCGAGGCTGGCTGAGACATCTTACGAGGCTGGCGGAGACAAGCGAATTTGAGCGTAACCGCGGACTACATTAGGCATCTGAAATCATCGAAGGAAAAGAAAGCATTAAAGGCACGAAAACTGAAGCCTTTCTCAAAATGTGCTCTTTGCTTTTCTTAAAGTTTTGACTAAAGATTAACCCACGTTTGTGCCAGTTCCGGGCACTTGACAGCTTCGAGATTCTGCTTGGCGGATGCATGTATTTCGAACAAATGTGAGATAAGCGTCTGGGTGGCGACCGGTCAAAACCTACATCGACTACCTCAAAAGATGAAACGCTGCGAGAAAAGCTGCACTTTTTCTCCGGTGTTAGCCAATTCTTCGCTTCGCCTTGATTTAAACGTATCTTTCGTAACTCACTCGAAACAGGTCCGTTTGACAGGCCTGATAGCTCACTGCGAAGCTGACGTGATGCCGGACAAATGTCTGCTGGAGGTGACAAACCCTAAAAACAGGATCTGAGCCCCTAAAAAATAGGGCGCCTATTTCAAAATGTGATCCCTTCTCCAGAGATAGAAAATTTTGATGTTTTTCGTTCAGATTTTCATTTTTCTTAAATCTCTTCGGTAACAGACTGACATAGTACTGACACCAACTCCATATTTGAAAACCCCAAAAACGACCATTTGACAACACTTTTAACAAGATTAAGACTCAATTAAGCAAAATGCCTTAGTGAAGCAAAAATTTTGGTTTTGGGTACAACAATCTCCTGGATTTGCAGAAAACAGTCTTCAGTTGCACAGAGCTCAACAGAAGTTGAATACATTCCAGCCTCTATGGGAGCAAGAGAAGCAGTTTGGCTTCGTAAATTGCTTGTGGGACTCTTTGGTGAGCCCTTGAATCCTACAATTATTAATTGTGATAATCAGAGTTGCATCAAAATCTCTGTAAATCCTATCTTCCATGATAGATCTAAGCACATTGAGATCCCCTATCATTATGTAAGAGATATGGTAGAAAGGAAAGTGATCCAATTGGAGTATGTTAGTACAAATGATCAAACTACAGACATTCTCATCAAGCCTCTCTCCCGAATCAAGGTAGAGCACTTCAGGAAGAAACTTGGTATGGTTGAAGTGTAATTTGATATTTATGACTAAAATTCAAATTGTTTATAAATTCTACGAACATATAAAGATGTTTAATGTGTAAACTCTTTTGTCATGTGTGTGACTCCATGACCTTATGGGCCTACTCCCCCTGTGTGCATTATTGAAAGGTGACGATCTTTCTAATAATGAACACTTGTATTTGACATTGTAAAGTGACGACTCTACAATGATGAGTTGAACTATCATGTGACTTGATATCTGTGGACATGTCATGATAGTATCTCTTGGACACTTTTGATGAATATCATGGGACTTGATATCATTTGAAGATCATTGTGATCCTTAAGAGATAATCATGGTGGATAATTATATATCCGTGGATATGCCATGAATTATGGTAGACATCATGTGACTTGATGTCAGTGCACATACCATAATGAAGATGTGTTATGAAGAATGTCGTGTGACTTGACAATATTGAGAAAACATATCATATCTTCGATATCACGTGTGAAGGTGATATCTCCACTTATTTGATTTGAAATATCTTCCCTAGCTAAAAGGGAGTGTTAATGGGATATAGCTTTGGTCAGATATAAATGATGATTGCTAAATAGCATCATCATCATTTATATGTGATCAAATTTAATCCTTAAACATATTTCTAGAAAATAAGTATAACAAATTTATAAGCATGCATAAATTCGAAAGAATAAAATGATGATCAAATTCTGCATTGAATAAAATCGGAACTCATATAATATATATCCGCCATGTATGTGAGGGCATATGTATTAAGTTTGTTAAACCAAGTGTTAGTCAATTGTCTTTGAGACCCGCGCGCCCAAGGGGACACGTCCCATGAGCAGACGTGTCTCCACTTGTGGAGACACGTCCTCTCATGAGACGCGTCTCTTAGAGGCGGGTCTCCAAAGGTATTTAACATTGTTCCATCATTGATATGCAAACATCGAAATTATTAATGTTCTGCAATCAGCACATTCAGCATTAGTGAAAATAAATCTGACTTAGAATATTAAGTAGAATTCTTACACTTAGAATTTTCTTAGTTTTTAGGCTCCTAGTCTGATTGAGATTTGGTTACATTTACAATTATTCATTGATTTTTCATAGCTTAAGTTCACTAATCTTGATGGTTTAAACTACAGATTTTGAGCATGACAATACACCAATATATTAGCAGTGCCATTATCCTATAATCATTAATGTCCTTGCAGCCAAATTGGTTCATTTCTTGTTTGAGAAACCTCATTTCAAACTGTGTATACCTTTTTTGATGCCCTTGTACTAGCAAGTTGTTGATCCATCCTCATCAATCATTAAGTGCTAGGTCGAAGGAATTCTGGGAGTTAAATCACATCATTACCCTCTTTCCAGGTAGCTACAGCAGCAACAAATTTTTCTAAGGATTGTAATCATCTAGGTAATTTTTCATTTCCTGCACTTCACCTTCAATCGGTTTGATGAAATTCCTTCTTTCAAGATGATGGAAATTGTTTGACATAATTGGTTTTGATTATTGAAGTGAAATATTTGCTTTCCTTTCAATATTGTAATAGTTGGATGGTTTACCGCCAGTACTTTGATTATCTTTGTTAAAGATCCTGAACAATTCACCGTTGGATCCATGTTATAATTGTAAGAAGATCCTAGTCATTTAACTGCTGCATACATTTTATTTTCATATCATTATCCACCAATTTGGTGTGAACAAGAACCAGATGATATAGTCTTTATTTTGGAATTAACACATTTTCACTTGTTCTTTGTTATTTTGACACGATTGAAATTCGCATATCATTATCTGCCATTTTGGCATTGATCAATTTTGTCAATTGAAAATTGATTGTAATTTGGTCAACTAGCCACCAATAAATTACTAATCATTTTCATCATCCTCATTCTAGTGTCTATATGCTCTCACCTCGCCGACATGAGGAACTTGGTTATCAGTAAGAGCTAGGATTTGAATTGATTGTAAAAAGAAATTGGCGGATTTGAGCTATCCATCCTAAAATGGACAATACAATAATTCAGCTATCTATAAGCAAGGTTTTGAGTGTTAAAGTGTTTGTAAAACAATTTCCAGTCCTTATTCATCCGAACATTCAATTGTTCTCTCTATCCAAAGTTGTCTAGGGTTTTGGGTTATTCTTTTTAGAGATAAGTTTCAGTTATCATCCAACCTATCACTATTGAAATTGTTCCTATTAAACTATTATTGTACTATTTAGTATATAATTTGGTCAATTAGTTTGGAGGATAGACTTTGTTTTCCCTACGGAATGTAATTCAAATACTACGTACTACTGAGCAAACTAAATCATATGCAAAACATAAAACAGAACACCAGAATACAGATATATCATGTCTGAACAGCAGATGCTTTATTCATTATCAGCAATATCATCATGTACAATCACAAGAGTATTCAATAGTGCTATAAACTATAACCATCCACACACAACCATTTCCCGACTACAGCAACTGACTCATATAACGTTCGGCGGTAGTTAGATAACCAATCGACACGACGTTTCATAACAACATTATCATTAATCGGGGCTTGATTACCAAAAGTACATGACATGTATTATTCTTACTAACTATAGTTTTATTAGCAATTGGCCAACTACGACCAAGGCCGACTACAGCCAACTACGACCAAAGTAAAGATATACTACTTACATCATCCCCCCCTAAAAAGAAGTCGTCTTCCAGACGACTGAAAACAAAAAATGCCAACTCCTCGTCCTTTTCCTATAATTGATTCTCCCTCTCGTGCTGAAAGTTGTTGTGCATCAGCCACCTGGGTATCATTCTCTATCAACTGACCCAATACTCTATCCCTCTCTGCCAACTTCTCCTCGAGAGCTGCCACTCTCGTTTGCTCAGCTGCCAATTGCTCTTGTAATTGTACTATGATGGCTGGTTGTACTGCAAATTGGCAATTCCAATAAATCTGATGGGGGTCTGGGGGCAACGCCCCCAATGGGGTCAAGGGGCAACGCCCCTTGCAGGGCTCTGGGGGCAGCGCCCCCAGCAGGGTCAAGGGGCAGCGCCCCTTGCAGGGTTTTGGGGGCAGCGCGACCCCACTTCTGAAACCACTCAAAATTGCATCGCATGCCTCATTTCCATGATTTTCCCACAGGTTCCAAATAGTGCTGACAAAGCCAAAAAATACAGATTTTGCATTGTTTTTCTTTACTTTCTCTCAATCGATGAAGGGTACAACTTCTTGCTGCTTGCTACATACGGCTTCTCTCTCCTGCTTAATCCATACGCCTTGAGGGATCAAAAACTTCCATACGGCCTGATCCTGGAGATGTCGTCCGACCAATGAATTCTCAGTACGCCATACGATGTGAAGAATTGCTGAGTGTTCTCTGACCAAGATAAAAATTCGTACAACCTTTAAATTGCAATGCCGTATGAATTGGATAACTAGTGAAGTTCTTAAAATCTGCAGACTCTGTGAATGTCGTACGATGAAATTCCCCTGTAAATGTCGTACAATTAAGATCTCTTTTAAACGCCGTACGATGTAAGGATGTCGTACGACCTTCCTGACCACCTCATGACTCCATATGAATTGAGAAGATGCTAAATATTGTACGATGTAGATCTCTCCTAGATGTCATACGACTTGAAAATAGTCTGGATGATGTCGTACGACTTGAGAATAGCCTGAATGTTGTGCGACTTGAGAATAGCCTGAATGTCGTACGACCTTGAGACACTGTGAATGTCGTACGATGTGATTGAGGGCAATAGTCCACCGTACTGTGAAAACTCTTGCATACCTTATACCAGCTCTCCTGTAGGTCAATGCATTTCTTACTTGGAGTCGTTCTTCCCTTCTTTGGTTCCTTTTATGCTTTCGCCCTATTATTCCCAGTGTGTTATATGGTCGTACATCGTCCTCCTTGGCCAAGCTTAGGCTACATTGCACTTTAAGGTTTCCTCTTTTAATACTTTGCCGTGTTTTATCTCCCTCGGCGGCCTTTCCCCATAGGCGTACGATTTGCCTCATGGCCACGACTTTCATTGTAAGTTTAATTTTAATTTCTCTTCCCTTGGTCGACTTCAATTTTTCCATTTCTCTATTTCTTTTATTTTTTTGAACTCCATTTAATACGTCTATCTTTTTAATTCTTTTATTTTCGCCTTTTTGTATCTTTTCTCTTTTTTCAATCTCTTTTAATTCCCTCTCCTTATTATTCTCATCTTCTCTCTCGTCTCTCCTCCATTTGTCCTATTTTTCGTCATTTATTCTCCTACTCTCCATTTTTTTATGACTTTTAGCCTTTTTCTCTTCTATCTTTAATTTTTTCAATTTTTGTTTATTTTCTCTCTCATCTCCTCTCTCTTCTCTTTTCTTTTTTTCTAATTTTTTAATTTTTTCATACTTATCATTTTTTAACTCCAACACAATTTTTTCATTTCGTACCTGCTCGGACTTGTGGACTGGTGTATTGTTCAGTTTTGATACTCTTTCTTTGTACTCTCCATACTCGGCCGGAAGTGCTTGGTTGGGCCTTCCCTGTTTCTCTTCTTCCTTGAGTTCCCCAATTTGTAGCATGTTACACTCTCAGTGAAACACTTCATAATCTTCCATCTGCCAATGAAATAAGCCATTGAGCGAGCTTGTCTCGTCCTCTGAACAATTCTCAAGTTCAAGTACGCCTTCCATGTTCGGTTCCATAGCTTTCCTTCCTTCGTCCACATCCGACTCACCTCCATCCGATTCAGATCGGGAGGAAGCCAATTCTTCGCTCACGGCCTTGTTCTTCAAGTTGATGACATACTTTTGCCCGTTGTTCTCGATCAAGAGTGTGTTCCTCTTCCAATTATGATTTGCCATTGCCGCTATCAGCCATCCTCTCCCAAGTAGTGCATCGTATGCTTTCCTCTGTAATGGGATGACGACAAAATTTAGCAAAAACTGTTGTCCCGACCATCACCTTCTGCGCCATCAACGTTCCCAATGGCTTGATACCATGTTGATCAGCGCCAACCAGTTGGAATGTCGGCGGCCAAAGTGTAAGCTTCCCAAGACTCTTCCATGTGTCTTCGAGTAGTACGTTGACTCAATCCTCCGTTGACGAAGATATTCCCTCTGATCTCCATATGCACAACCGTTGGCATCTTCCCAATGTTCGCAGTGAGCAATAGTGGCTCAATTGTTTGTTCACCGTACGGTGGCAATTCTAGTATCAATTCTTTCCTTCGTTCCTCCAATCACGGTTGCTTGCCATCCCCGACGACGTTTATGATCGCCAGTCCCAACTGCGGCATAGTCTGGAGAAGGTCAGTTACTTTGATCGGTATGGTGGTCTGCAGTACCTATCGTACGATGTTGGTTTCCACCTCCGACCGTTGAGAGATTCCTGGCTTCTCTAGAGGTACTTTGTTTTCTTTCGCCATCGCCAGTTCCACTTCATTTTTTGCTTCCTTCATCCTTTGTTTCTCCGTACATAGATCTGGGTAAGTGGCCTTTTTTGCTTGTGCTCTAGTGATCGCCAGTACCTCTTGTTCTTCTACTTCCAGCATGTGGATACCCTTTTGCTTAGGGCATTCGTTATCTTCATGATCGCTTGGTCCACACCACTTACACAATCTCCCTCCCGAACCTTGACCGTTCTGGTAGTCCCTAGCAAAGTGGCCCCATTCATTGCACTTCCTACATTGGATCATGGGCCTTCCTTTTGCATCGTACTGTATCATGTTTCTCGAACTTTTGTTGCTCTGGTAACCTCCAGGAGATGCATTGCTATTGTACTGGGGCTTTGGTGGTGTGTTTGGCGGTGTTGATGGCTCTCCATGAGTGAAGAGTACTTGTGCACTTTTGGCTTTTAAGTTGTATGTGCATTCCTTGACAAAATGTCCCATCACTTGGCAGATATCGCAGAATAAGTTCTTGGGACAGTTTGCCTTCGTGTGACCTTCTACACTGCAGTTCGTACACCACAGTTCTCTGGCTTCTCTCGTACTCTCCTTGTCGGCCTTCAATTCTTTCATCATTCGCATCATATCTTTCCTAAGTGCTTGTACAGTCTTGGATTCACCGTCGCTGTCGTCTGTACTCTCCTCGTCGTCTGTCTTCTTTTTCCCTGAGGAGGATGTTTTATTTTCACTTTCTATGTCCATTGCCCGATTGTATGCTTCGGCGTACGACGGAGGTACGACTTTCATTTTCTTTCTTAATGACAGAAGCAAGCCCTCGATGAACCATCTTTTCTTCAACCCGTCGGTCAGCTGTGCCTCCAATTTCCCTAGCAAATCTTTGAGTCTTCGGTTGTAGGTCCACACACTCATGCTTTTCTTGCTTGGTATTGTATATCTCCGCAACAATCTCGCTATCATCCAGTAGGAGTTTGAACTACTCTTGAAATGCTTTCTTCAATAATCTCCATGTAGCTTTGTGTGCTTGATCTAATTTAGAGTACCAATCAATGGCACTATCTCTAAGTGTCGCTGGAAATGCTTTCAGCCACTAGTCTAGATCATCCTGTCCGCTGGCTATCTAGATAGTTTCACATGTCTTACAGTGTCGTACTAGATCTTCTGACCCATTCCCCATAAACTTCGGCAGCTTCTGCCACTCAGGAGTCACCATCTTTCCCCGCTATCCTCCTTGTGTATTGGACCCAATTAGACTGGTTTCCCCGCTACGTTCTGGTGCGTCACTTGCACTCTCGGCCACGTACGAGTCACTCCCATGTCTTGCGTCAGCATCCTCGACACCTTGAGTCTCCTAGGGTTCCCTTCGGTACTCTCTCCGCCTCAAGGTACTAGGCTCAGGTCTTGCACTCGGCAATAATTCGTTGTCGTCCGATAAGGACAACTCCCGAAAACGTCTGATGCTATTACTTAATTCATCTTCGTTCTCATAAGGATCATACCTCCTTATATACGAGGTGTCGAAGAGTTCTTCGTCCCTTCCTCTCGTCAAACTTTGGTGCGCTCATCCAATGGATGTGCCTATTCTTTTCAGATTGTCATATGTTCTTTTAATACTCTAATTTATTTAAATTAAATCCTCATCCAATTCCTTACCGGCTTGCTACAGTCTTCTTCGTCGGTTTTCTTGTTCTTGCAGC
Source organism: Sequoia sempervirens (assembly GCA_007258455.2). Classification (NCBI taxonomy): domain Eukaryota; kingdom Viridiplantae; phylum Streptophyta; class Pinopsida; order Cupressales; family Cupressaceae; genus Sequoia; species Sequoia sempervirens. The sequence continues at coordinate 325,309 of VDFB02321945.1, read as the reverse complement.
CTGAGTGATCGCCGAACTTGCTCTTCCTGAGTCCCGTGCCCGTCAGGTACTCAATTCTTGTCTTTGTTCGACCGTACGGGCATTTAATATTTGTTCAGGCGATCATTACTGACTACCGGATGTATGTCTCCGTCTAGTGTCTCATTCTTCTTTTGCGTTTGGTTCTCTCTTCGTAGCACTGCAGTATTTGTTGCCTTCGGTGTTCCCGATCCTCTTCTTCTTGCAAGTCTTGCAGAATAATGAAATGACGGGCCAGCAATCTGGGCATACAATTCAGGAGGCGCTTCACCTCGTCATTCACTTCCAACCTATCCCAGATAACTTCCTCGGGGATCTCCCGTCTGCAGGATTCCCTACATACGTGATCTCGTAATGATATCTTCCACAGATTGATAAAATCTTCAGTCAATAGGTCTTCCCTTTCCTCATTGCTATTCACAGGTTCATCTGTTGAGATACCCATTACGTTGCCATGACGAGTGGTTCCCTAGTTCGCTCAGGTAACGACGCCAAATGTTTGCCCTATGGAATGTAATTCAAATACTACGTACTACTGAGCAAACTAAATCATATGCAAAACATAAAACAGAACACCAGAATAGAGATATATCATGTATGAATAGCAGATGCTTTATTCATTATCAGCAATATCATCATGTACAATCACAGGAGTATTCAACAGTGCTATCAACTATAACCATCCACACAACCATTTCCCGACTACAGCAACTGACTACATATAACGTTCGGCGGTAGTTAGATAACCAACCGACACGACGTTTCATAACAACATTATCATTAATCGGGACTTGATTACCGAAAGTACATGTGTAATGAGTCGAACCAATTTTTTTCCTTTTTATTTGAGCAGTTCAACAAATAAATACCCGTTAAGGTTAGCTCAATCCGAAATCCAACAATTGAAAGGAACTCTTAACCAAGAATGCGCACTCAATCTAAGGATGAGATTGAAGATGTCATATGGTAAGAGGGTCGTTAGTGATAAATTTGAACTGAAGCAAAACTGAAAGGAAGCTCTACCACTTATTCAGTGGGAGCGATTACAATGAAAGAAAGAGTTTCATCCGCTAAAGGCAGGCATCCACTTGTTCAGTGGGAAGAGAGAGAAACACAGAGTTATTTATTTTCCTCCTTGGCGGTAAACCATCCAAGAATTTAAGAGTGTTTGTTCATTTATCCTCTCTGGCAGTAAACCGTCCAAAGATCACTAAGTTTGCTGCTCTAAACTAAGGAGACTGCAGAATATTAAAATGCCTGAAATAGTACTACTATTTGCAGCCTTACAATGTAACAATCTGCAGATTACAGTTGGTACAAGCTGATAAATCAAGCAATAACTGATTGAGTGTTGTTCTAACTGTTTGCCTCAACAATAATTGAAGGAACCACACAAAAACTTGAACTTTCTGGAAGTCTGATATAAAAACCAGCAAACTGGAAAATACAGATCAGCAACATAGAGACCCACTAAAATACTCACAACTCACTCAATACTTGCCAAAATGACATGAGACTTGATGCAAACGAAAGCTAGGATAATGACAATGAAGACTAGACAAAGAAACAGATGACAAATTGAAGTATTTTTTTTTCTAAACATTTGTCAGGCAAAACAGAATGGTACGGCCTCAAGAAATGTTCTACCAACAAGATAAAATCCAAGACACCTCTAAAAAATCTGCAACTTGGCATAGAGGGGCGCACCAAGGCTGCAAAACTCAACAATCCAATACCCAGAACAATACAAAATTCCTACAATGAGATATGAATAAAAATCTATTTCAGCAAAACCCTAATCAGCAAATGCAAAACTCACAAATCTCTAAAATCTCCACTTTGATGCTCTGTCTGCTAGTCTGGATGAGAAGCAGTCTCTGAAAACTTTGCTAGGTGCTATCATCCAAGCACGAAACCAAGCGAAGGAACTAGGAGGTATGCATCCCTCGAAGTAAGCTCTGAAAGCATTTCAACAGCATAACAATATGATAAGCAACAATAGATAATCCAATTGAAGGCCAAGTCTCTTATTTATAACTTTTTTGTCTCCAAATTCAAATCTTTTTTTCCCTCCAATTAAGGTGCATAAATGAAATTCACTTTTCACCTTTCTCCAAATTTCATTTGCATTTCATTTTCAACCCATATGTGGAAATATAATTTAATAAAATGCAAATATATCACCAAAAGGCGTCCAAGGTAGACTTAAGTGAAATATTCTATAATTTGCAAATATTTCACTAAATGATTTAAGTGAAATACTTAATTAAACTCAAATGTCTCCAAGCTAGGCGTCCCCTTTGCCTTAACACATATTTCACTTAAATATTAATTCATCAAATAAGGCCTCCAAAATGTTTAATTAATAAACATTATAAAAATCACTTATCTCTCCAAATCGTGCTTCATGCCTTAGCCAAATATTTTTCACTTAAAACATTATTTTTCATCAAATATCAAACTTGCCAAAATAATCACCTCAAATGTTGGAGACCACTGCTCAAGTTGACCTACCAGAAATAGCCACAGCACTGAACTGCTGAATTGTTGCTAAAAATAGTACTGCCAAAAATAGAACTTACTAAAAATAGCATACTGCTAAAAATAGTAAATTGTTCCAAACTCATTTTCTCCACATTTTAAGTAGCCGTCGCAACTTACTAAAAATAGTAAGTCCGGAAAAGTTCTCTGATTCAGTTGCATGTCACACCATCGCGAAGCTCTCTAAAAACCCAAAAGGAATCCATAATCCAAACTGGGAAACTCCAACATGCAAGCCTCCAAAAAGCAGCCGAGAACGCAAGTCAATATCTTGTCATGCATGTTACCTCATTGTGAAGCTCTCCAAAAACCCAGAAAGCTCCACTAGACATGCGTCAAAAACTCCAACATGCCAGACCTCAAAAACACCTCCAAAGTGGAAACCCTAATTTCAACCTCCAACTAGCCTACAGGTCTCCGAAATAGGCCAATGGTCAACAAAACCGATCACTGCCGAGAAGGGGACATTACAACATGACATGTATTATTCTTACTAACTATAGTTTTATTAGCAATTGGCCGACTACGACCAAGGCCGACTACAGCCGACTACGACCAAAGTAAAGATATACTACTTACAGACTTTAGGAATATTCTTTATTCTTTTAGTTAAGTTCTTATCCTTTTGCTTGATTAGTTGTCGCTCTTATCCTTTCCAGATAAAGCATTTGTAATTATCGAATATCTTGGTAATCATTTTGTGTATCAAAGCCCAAGTCGAGTTTCCTAGGATCAATGAACGTGTGGAGATCTACGGACTACTACTGACAATGACGACTCACATGATTGTGATATAGAACGAGCCAATAGATGTCACACGTACAGAATTGTATAGAGTTGTTTTGGGTATTTTTCTTAAAATCACAGGCCTATTCTTGCCAAAATCATGCGATTATATTTGTTTAAATTCGTGGCCAATTTTTTTGTTCAAATCAGGGTGGAATATTCTTCAAATTATAGCATTTTTTTCCTAATAAAATCACCTAGTGTTTATTTGAAAATCACACAACCTTTCTATGTGAAAATCGTGATTTTTCTATCTATAAAAAATCACAACCTCATCTGTAGCAAAACACAATGGCCAACAGCCTAAAATCACACCTGAGACAAAGAAATCACAAGCCTGGTGATCAAAGTAATCATGGGCTGATTTTCAATAATTTTTTGCATCATTAAAGGGTTAAAATCATGACTTGGATGCAGCCTGGCAATAGTGAATCAATTTCTTTTTTGTGCAAATGAAAATTGTGACTATAAAACCCACAAACTAGGGTTTATCAACAAAGGTTTGTGAAAGTAACGCCAAGGGTTTGAAAGAAAACATAATCTTAAACCACCAAGTTTTAAAGAGAAAAATTGCTTCCTAAAAATTTTCTTTTGGTCTTCCTTCAAGGTGGCTAGGGTTTCAATGGGAAGGCAAATTTTTGCACTTACTTTGTAAATACACCTTACGAGAGGGAAGATGGTTTCATTACCCAACATCATGTTGCAAGGCAGATAGCATTTTTCTGGCAAAAATTACAACACATGGAAGTAATGCATGTTCATGATCTTCGACTAGAGATGCCTCAATAAGATCATCCTCGGTACTGACACTCGGCCAGTGGTTGCACATGAAGACCAAGACAAGATAGGAAAAACCTCAGCAAAAATTTGGAAGCATCTGCAAGATCTGCATGAGACGTCAAATAAAGGCAAGGCCTTCTTCCTCAAAAATATGTTTTATTCAATTATGATGAATGAGACAACATCCTTGTAGGAGCATTTGCTCATAATCAAGGACATAAGAGATCAATTGTCTACCATAAGTCGGAAGATGGAAGAAGAAGATATGGTGGTTATTACATTGAAAAGCTTACCATGCGCCTATTAACATTTTATTGAGACACTCAATATCACATCTACCAATGTTGACCTAAAGTTCGAGGAGTTGTACAATAAGCTCTTGCAACAAGCCAAATGGAAGAAACAGTTAGGCACCAACTGTGATACACAGAGTGAAGAACAGGCATTTGCAACCAAGGACAAAGGCAAAAGCAAAGGAAAATGGCCACAAAAGAAAGGTTAAGTGAATAATGAAGATACTTTGAAGAATCTGAAAAAAATCGCATGCCACTATTGTGGTAAACTCGGTCATATGAAGAAGCACTACAGAAAGAGGTTGGCTGAAAATAAATTCAACTCGGGAGGGCCTCCATTAAAATCTCATGTTGTAAAGCATTTTGAGGAGTTAGTCTTCTATGCTTTCATGGCAAAATGAAATATCCCACATAGGAGATTGCCCTAAATTTCTGATTTTGAAACTCAATTTTCTGCCCTAGTTTCTGCTCAAACCCTAGTTTCTGATATGAAATTTCTGATTTGAAAACAAGCATGAACAGCAACATATATCTTTCCAATACGCTTCAAATAATATAGCAAATAAGTCTATCTTTAATGTGAGTGTAACCAACAATATGATCATCCAACACATGCAAAACCTGATAAATAGTTTGTTCAACTCTGCTGCTACAAAATCAGACCTAACAGTTATGCAAGTTCACCATGAAATGGGCTCCAAACATGCCTAGAAAAGTACAGTAGTTTGCTGATATGAAGAAACCCTACTTACAAATCAAAATATTCAATGAAATGTTGATTTACCCTAACCCTAGCTGGGCGAATTGCTCCAGCTATCACAAGATGCAAAGATGAATACAAATGTATGGCAAAAATGCCTCCAAAATATGCCCAGAAATCTGCTAACCACAACTGAAATAAACCTTAAGAGTTTTACATACCAAACATGTAAAAATGGCTACCAAATGATGTAATTGCCTCTCCAAATGTGGCACCAAAATGAGGGTTGGAAACCCTTGCACAAGTGAACACCAATGATGCCAAGATGCTGCTCCCAAATAGGGGAATTAGGTATGCTCTGCTATGGGTGCAATTATGAAGCAAACACAACACCAAACTCCCTCCAAATGCTAGTCGCCCTTCTTCCCAACTATGGTGCACCACTTCTAGGGCCAAACCCTAGTCATATCACCCTCCAAAACATGCCAGCAAGTCTGATCCAAAGATCTGATTGGAATTTCTGCTCTTCTTCTTCAAATGATGCCAATGAAGTACAAGTAGGCTTCCGTTATGAAGCCTTCCCAAGATGAATTAGGTTTTAATCCAATTCACCTTATATCCTCAAGGGTTTTCGTCCTTGGAATATGATGCAAATAAATTGCAGACAAAAGGAATAAAAAATATGTTGAATGATGAATAATCCTCCCAAAATGAACTTGTATTTATAGTGACCTTCTCCTTGACTCCCCAAAAATGGCCAACCCAATTTGGGTGCCACTTCTTATTTTAAAATTGCTTTTTATTTTAATTTTTACTTTCTCAATTGGGTGCCAAAAAACCCCAATCCAAATTTATTGTAATTTAATTTTTTTCCCCTTATATCTCCCAAAAAGTGGTTGCCCAAGCCCAAAAAAATATACAAAAATATCTTAAGCGCCAAAAATCAAATTCCTTGAGCACCAAAATCAAGAATAATAAAATATTATTGTTTTTCTTATTTCTCCTTGCTCAATTTCAAAAGGGACATCACACAAAATGACAAACAAATCAATCCAAATCATCTATGTGGTACATAGATTTTGGAGCATCCCAACATTTCACCCACAAGAAAGATTGGTTCACGTGTACACGACTTGCTCAAATTTAGTAATCTTTGATGGTGGTGAATACACAGTTGTTGGCAAAGGAAATGTGCAGATATCTTCTAGAGGAAAAAATCTCGTGTTTCTCAATGTGTACTATGTCTCGAAAATGGAGTTCAATTTTCTCTCTATGAATCAAATTATGCGCCATTGTCCCAATTTGGATGTCATATTTAGCAAACACAAAGGCTATATAGTTGACAAGGAATCCAAGAAAACCATTGCTATTGGTATCAAAGATCATGTTTTGTATTAGCTTGTTGATATAGAACATGTTCAAGAGCATGCATTGGTAGCCGAGAGTTCATTTGATATCAGTATATTATGGCATTAGCAGTATGGGCACCTCAACTTATCTTACCTCTCTCAATTGGCTTGAGATAATTTGGTAGAGGGCTTACCTAACATCTAGTAGATACAAGGTGTTTGTGAAGCTTGCCAAGTAGGAAAGGAACACAAAATTCCCTTTCAGATGGATGAGCTTTGAAAGCCTCGAGCGTCCCACAACTGGTTCATGCAGACATTTGTGGACCAATCAATACAACATTGATCACTAGTGTTAGGTACTTTCTTTTATTTGTAGATGATTTTAATAGGAAAATGTGGGTATATTTTTTGAAGTTAAAATCATATGTGTTTTAAGGAATTTCAAAATTTCAAAGCATTAGTAGAAAGAGTAGTAGTTCAATAATCACTCTTAAGTCTGATAATGGAGGAGAATTTTGTTCAAACGAATTCAATGACTTTTGTGCTAAACATAGTATAAAACGATGAAATGATCAAAGGTAGAACAAGAGGCAAGACCAAAAACACAGTTAACTTTTCTCTTATAGCAAATCTTCAAGGAGTTTATGAGCCCTAGGAGTTTGCATAGGAAAAATGGAAACTTGAATTGGAAAAGACCATGGAAACCGAACATAAGAGTCTTATGAAAAATAAGACTTGGGACCTTTCAGATCTTCCACTAGGGAAGAAACCATTGGGTGCATATGGGTGTACAAAGTCAATTACAAAGTTGATGGTACAATTGACAAGTACAAAGCAAGGTTGGTCACAAAAGGGTTCTCACAAAGAGAAGGCATTGACTATGAGGAGACCTTTCCTCCTACAAAAAAGATGAGCAACATCCATTCAGTTCTAGCTATGGCAGCTCAGTTTGGTTGGAAAGTCCATTAAATGGACGTAAAAACTGTCTTTCTCAATGACGACTTAGAGGAAGAAGTGTACATGTCTCAGCCTCAAAGTTTTCAGGTTGCAAGAAACGAGCATCAGGGATGGAGACTAAAGAAAGCTCTATATGGCTTGAAGCAGGCACCCAAGGCACGGTACATCAAAATTGATAGGTATTTGGTTGAATAGGGATTCCAACAAAGCCCTTCAAACTCAAATTTGTATGTCAAAATTGTAGGCAATGAGATCATTCTACTCGTCATTTATGTAGATGCTATCATTAGTATAGGTAGTGAGGCGCATTTGATTGAACAAATCAAATGTAATTTAAGTACAACTTTTGACATGACTAATCTAGGCCTCCTACATTACTGCCTAGATGTAGAAGTTTGGCTAACAAATGGTGGTATTTTTATTTCTTAAACCAAATATGCCAAGAGTTTGCTCGACAAGTTCAAAATGACAAATTGCAAAATCTCGTCTACACCCATGGAGAAAGGGCTTAAGTTGTCAGCCAAAACAAACTCAAAGGTAATAAATGAGTCTACATTCAAGCAACTAATGGACAACCTTATATATCTTACAGCCACTAGACCTGATTTGAGTTTTATTGTGAGTTTCATCTCCAAATTCATGACAGTCCCAAAAGCATAATGTTGTACCCAAAACCAAAATTTTTGCTTCACTAAGGCATTTTGCTTAATTGAGTCATAATCTTGTTAAAGTGATGTCAGAAGGTCGTTTTTGGGGTTTTTAAATATGGAGTTGGTGTTAGTGTCATGTCAGTCTGTTACTGAAGAAATTTAAGAAAAGTGAAAATCTGAAGGAAAATCATCAAAATTTTCTTTCTTTGAAGAGGGGAGCACATTTTCAAAAGGGCGCCCTATCTTTTAGGGGCTCAGATCCTATTTTTAGGGTTTGTCCCTTCCAGCAGACATTTGTCCGGCATCACGTCAGCTTCGCAATGAGCTATCAAGCTTGTCAAACGGACCTGTTTCGTGCAAGTTACGGAAGATATAGCGCAAAACGAGAGGAGAGCCAAAATTGGCTAACACTGGAAAAAAGAGCACCTTTTGAAAAAGGTGCCCATCTTTTTGAGGTGTCAAATGAAGGTTATTGATTAAATGCCACCTGAGATGTTTGTCTCACATTTGTTCAGGCTTCGCGACGCATCCGTCAGTGGGTGAATCTGAGTTGCAGAAGTGCTTGAGCCGGAGGTCAAATATGGGGTCAAATCTTAGTCAAAATATCAAGGAATGAACAAAAGAGCACTTTTTCATAAAGGCGCCTGAGCTTTTCAAGCCTTTAATGCCTTCTTTTTGATGGTCTCAGATATTCAATTTGTCTATGTTACATTCAGCTTTCCGTTGCCTGTCTTAGTCAGATCCGAGGATGACTCAGCAGCTTGCAGTTGGAATTTCAGTGTTATTTTGGTCAATTCCAGAAATGGCTATCTCTGGGAGTAAAAGAGCAACTTTTGAAAAAGGCGCCCTTGATTTTCACCCCTCAAATGATGTTTTCTGGAGAAATGTGCCTTTGCAGCTGTCATGCAAAATGAGGTCAGCTCTGCAATGAACCTAAGATCCAGTCCTAAAACTTGGTAAATTAGAAGTTATGAGGATTTTGTTTTTCCCTTCGTACGAGATGAAGATGAGAAAATTTGACTAAGTCTGAGAAAAAGCGCAGCTTTTGAAAAAGGCGCTTGGATTTTTGAGCTTTCAGATATTAGTTTTATGATGTTCAGTCTCAAGGTACCTTTTGATCAGTTTTCGTCCTGCTCTGCGATACACCTGTCAGCTAGCTAATCGATGGAGTCACTTAGCCAGTGTCAGAGGATGAACAAAGGTCTCGAAAGAGGTTTTAGTCTAAATTTTCATAAAATTGGCTGAGTCTGGAATTCGCCTTAAGAGGTCAAAGTTGAGTTTTCGAAGAAAGTTGACTGGTGCGCTCTAACTTGAGTTTTGACTGCAGTTAGACTGAACGATTTATGGGTTGTCATCTCCAGGTCATATATTGACATGTTGAGTGATCTTTCAGTTCGCATGTCGAGTTAACTAGTTTGCATGTTCAGTTAACAAGTTCGCATGTTGAGTTAACTTGTTTGCATGTTCACTTAACTGAAGATTATGCTTGAAAATCAACTTGAGTTTGCATGCATGGCGAATTTTGGTTGAAATTGTGAAGACTTTGTGAAGTTGGCGCTTCATTCATTGTCAACTGGAGTTCTGAAAAGGGGCGCCATATTTAAATTAAAGCATGAAGCATGATTTTGTGAAGTATGGCGAATTCATCTTTGTCAACTGGAGTTTCCAAAAGGGACGCCATATTTAGAGTTTTTAAAAGATTTAAAGCATAAGTATGAAGTATGGCGAATTCTTGTTGTCAACTTTAGTTCTAAAAAGGGACGCTTTAATTCTTAATTGTAAATTTAGTGAATCTTGAAGCATAGCAGCATAAATCGTTTGGGGAAAAAATCGGCAAACCAAAAAATCAGGATTTTTTGAAAAATCGTGAAAAAATCGGGAAAAAATCAGGAAAAAATCGGATTTTAAAAAAAACATAAAAAAATGTAGAAAATATTATTTAATAATTTATTTTATTACATAATTTAAGTTCATTTTAAACATGAAAATTAATAATATAACTTGTGCTTTCTAAAAAACTTAATTTATTTAATATTTACATATATTATTTAATAAATTTATTTAATTATATCATATACTATATTTCATAAAATATTATTTAATAAATTTATTTAATTATATAATTTAAGTTCATTTTAAATTTTCAAATAAACTATAATAGAAGACTGAAATATTATTTAATAAATTTATTTAATTATATAATTTTAATTGCATAGTGTACACAGCCCGAAAAATTTCAATAAGCAGCTAGGGCTAGGAATATAGAGAGGAAATTTGAGGAAATTTGAGTTGCCTATCTGGTCGCCTGAAGAATCGAAGATGATTGGCGGCAACAACAAAAAACGCACACCCTCCAGTCGCAGCACGAAAACGTGTCGTCTTAGTTGCAGAGAATGAAGTTAATAACTGGCGACGCACATTTATCCCAAAAACATGTTTTTTTAGGGTTTTTTGTGGCGCTTTTTAGGGTTACGTCTTTTTACGATTTTTTGCCGATTTTTTCACGATTTTAACTCGATTTTAATACGATTTCAACACGATTTTCAACAATTTTTTGGGCAGTAAACGCAACCCAAAAAATCGCGATTTTTTGGCCGAAAAAATCGGGAATGGCCACGATTTTTTAAAAATCGCGATTTCTGCGATTTTTTGCAGATTTATGCTTCTATGTCTTGAAGTATGGCGAATTCAACAAGGATTGTCAATTGAAGTCAAAATCGCATGGTGCTTTAAATAAATTTGCAACTGAAGTCTTGGTGAGGCGCCCTAAAGCATGATGCTTTATTTAGCTTATTTTAGTTTCAGTTAACTAAAATGAGGTCCAATCACAAGCCAAGCGCATTTTTCAAGGATTTCATGCTTTGTGCGAATTTCAAAGATGAAAGTCTATTTATTCAATCATTGGCGTCCATTATTTCTTCATCTTAAGCTTCGAAGTTTATATTCTTCTTGAGCAAGCAACAAGTTAAGGGTGCTATAGGTGTCAGAATTCAACGTTCTTCATAGCAACGGATTCAGATTGTTCAGAAGAAGAAGATTCAAGACTTTGTTTTCACTTTTCATGCAGGTTTTATCAAGTTCCAAAAAGAGATTAGCGAATCTTTCAGAAGCAGAACAAACAAAACTTTCTATCTTTTGTCTTATTTCTTCTATTTCTCGTCTTCGATTTCTTCGCATGTCAAAGAAAACGGAAAAATATTCAGAATCTGACCATCTGGGTTCGTATATTTCAGCATCAGCAGCAAAACCCATGTCTTAGATATTTTCAAGAAAATTGCCTCGCAGCCTTCATTCTGAAGCTTTGTGCTTTTTTCCGAAGACTTCTTTGCATGTGGGCTAAAATCGCATCATCTGGGTTTGTTTAGAATTCCGTTGTGCACAAAACCCATGTTCCAGATTTCTCATGAAAAATGGCCCCAGGAAGCTCTAAAAACCCCTACAATTCTCAACTGAAGAATCTTTGCATGTCAAGCTAAATAGCGTTTTTTCACAATTCTGACATTATGGGTTGTCTTAGAATTATTTTCCGGACAAAACCCACATCTCAAAATTTTTTGGTGAAAATTATCCTTCGACATGCTATTTTTAGCCTCACTATGAGCCATTTTTGCTTTCTGGAGAAAGTTGTTAGAACATAGCCGTGTTCACAGTCAACGGGCAAGTTTTTCAGAAGGTGGTTCAACTAGACTGAATTTAAGACCAAATTGGTCTTAATTTATGTTTTCGTCAGAGCAGCTGACAATGAAGCGTTAAGTTGCAAAAGGAACAGAGATCACTTCATTTACGGAGCTGCCAAAGTCACTCAAATCCTGTACCATTATCTTCGTGAAGATGGTACCTACGCTGATCTCAAGGTTGTGCAAACTAAGTTCCAAAAGCATGCTCGTGATATCTTGATAGAGATTCTAGATCACATTTCAATAATTTCAGCTAATTTCAAGAAAGCGGCTGAAGATATCAAAGAATGCATGCAGGAAAGTGACAGAGTACTGAAGAAACAGATTATTGTTTTGGATAGCATCAAAGTGCCAGAAGACAAAGAGATTGATGAGTTCTTGGTCGAAGTATTAGACCGAGATGACATGGAGTGATCTACCAGTTGGAACCTGTAGTTAGTTTCGAGGGTTGAGTCATGAGCAGCAGTTAACTCGACTTTCAGTCTTGAGTTCACTTGCTGACTTCACACATTCTTATCGCTTCCTTGGGATTATCTTCGCAGGAGTTAGGGTTAGGGTTTCCAGTTAATTGAGGGTAGTGTCCAGTTAACTTTGCTTTAAATAAGGACGTGCATGCTTGCACATTGTCCATTTAGGTTAGATGTATCGGTTAACTGATGGTAGTTTTCCAGTTAACTGTATAGTTTACTTTATTAGGGTTTAGCAATAAATCTTGCATGCATTGCAAGACTGTAGTTGACTCAAGGTGATTTTAGGGTTCCCTACACCTTTTAATGTCTATAAATAAGAGCTTTTGCTCATTTGTAAATAACTTTTACACGAGAGAAATATATGTTGCGCCTACCTTGGCCTCAATATTGCTCTTTTTGTATCTGTTCATGTGTCTTTACTATTATGATGAATTGTTATGCCACATAGGGTTTCATGCAATTATAATGGTGAATTCTTTCCTGTTTTGTGTTCAATAAACTTGTTCAGATTGAGATGATAGTTGCGCCACCTTGCCTTCAAGTAGAGAATCTGCACTTGATTATCGTATGTTGTTGTGAACAATAAACCTGTTCGGATTGAGATGATAGTTGCGCCACCTTGCCTTCAAGTAGAGAATCCGTATTCAATTTATCGTGTGATGTTGTTACCAATAAACTTATTTAGATTGAGCTGATAGATGCGCCACCTTGCCTTCAAGTTGAGAATCTATACTCGTTTATCATCTGATAATCATTCCTGCTCCATTTCCTCATGCTCTGTTTTCTTGAGGAAACTGGATAGATTTAAAGTAGTTAGCTTAGTTGTAGTTAATGATATGCGAAACCAGAAAATCCTTAGCTACAACGTTCTTGGTTTTCTTAACCTTGTGCCTCTTCCAGCTGAGAACAAAAAGATAGGATTTAGATTACTTTTCTTTTCCACGCATTCCAGCACTATGAGGGAGCTTCCCCTCCTAATTTGAAGAGCACTCATTACGCAGTGTGCATAGTTGTTCGTACAAACCTGCACTCCAGAGGTGTTAGTTTTTACGCCAACACATATCATTGGGTTGCAGCAAAGAGGGTGTTGAGATATATGAAAGGGACACTTGATTATGGCATTCTATATAGCAGAAGCAAAGATCCTAGGCTGGTTGTGCTCGTAGATTTAAATTGAGCAAATTCAATTGATGACGAAAAAATCACTTCTAGATATGTTTTGAGCCTAGACACGAGTGCAGTCACATGGACTAGCAAGAAACATGTAATAGCTCTTTCCTCGGCCGAAGCAAAGTAACGAGGAACAATAAAAGTAGCATGTGAGGCAATATGGCTCAAAAAGGTTGCTTTCAAACATGAAGATGCCTCAAGCAAGGCCTTTGTTAGTTTTATGATCAGATATGAAAAGCAGAATTTAATTCAAATTTAATTAGATAGACACAGCATATACCCTGGGTAAACCCTCCACTTGAGGGAGAAAAACCCAGCAACAATATATCACTTATATATTGAATATGAAACAACAATAATCTTTACAATGAGGCCGATTACAAGGCCACTCAACAGCACCAAAACTTGATGCAATGTATGATGATAATAATGCCCTTCAAAAGACAATAGATTCGGCCTCCTAGAGACTTCAATCTGCACTTGAATGGAATTTGCACTTCTCTAGATATCAAACAATGAATAATGAATGTGTATGAATAATGGCAAGTGACCAATGATCATCTCGAATATATACAAGAGAGAGGAAGAGATCGCGTCCCTTCAAGTCAACATGTCGGCCTTCAATATGAAACAATATGTCTCAAAGGTGGCGAATGATTAAGGTCAGCCTCAATGAAAAATCATGTCTCCTCAAGGAGTCGGTCTTCATTAATTATTTACCAATAATTAAACATTAAATGATTTCTCAAGTGAAGCGCCTCTTCACTTTCATATCGAGTTAAATAAATTGAATAGCCGATAGGCTATATTAAATTTATTTCTTCAATGTCGTGGCTGGAAGGATGAGGCCCGAAGCTGTTCTAACATCAACATTCACCCTTGTTCTGTGACAATATTCCACGAGCATACCAAACATGTAAAGCTTCATTGTCATTTCATCAGGCAACTTCTAAAAGATAGATTGGTGATGTTGTAGTATTGTCCTTCTATGTAATGACCCTGCTCAAATCTGATTGAAAAACTTCTGTTTTTGGCTCCGGGAATATCGTCAAACACTTTGCATACAAGGGATATGTGACTGATATGACATTTCAGTTTGCTTAAATGGCACTTTCCTTCACTTAGCATCAATAAGAATGCTTGCAAAAGACTCTAAATTGTCTAAACAATGTCCTAATATGAATGTGCAACTTATTTTGGCAATATTCAATGCATATATGAGATCTAAACATGAGAAATGATCACCTACAGCCAGCTGGTATTTTAACAAACAGTTGGTATGCAACCTATATGCTGATAATAACATCTACAGCCACTTGACATTTGATCAAACATTTAGCATATAATTGAAATGACAACTTATGGCTGCAACTTATAACTCCATTAATTCAATGTTCTTCCTCATACAATGCTGATGCACTAGCCAAGACTCTTGGCATTAAATTGTATGTTTCTTCAATGCAAAATCTGAGTACAATGCTTAGCTACAGCTGCAACTTATGCAACTAAATATGACAATGCAATGGACATAAAATAAGTGCTAAATGAATGACAAAACCTGATAATGATTGCCTTCAATATTGAATGATAATTACAATGCTTTATTATGCTGATAAAGGCCAACAACTTGAGATACAAATGTCTGAAGTACACCTGGAAATGCAATAGCTGCCTAAAGAAATAAATTCATTTCTCCTGATGTGAGGTAGATATGTCTCCTAGAAGGTAGCACCCAGCCTCTCTAATGACCAGCAATTCTTCTCAATTTTTATCTGATTTTTATTGCTGCTTCCAAGATGAAATCGACCTCATGAGATAGCCGCCCCTGCTGCCTTATGTCAGACCTCTGTAATAAATTAATTGCTGCCACCAATCACTTTCAAATTGCTTGAAAAATCATTTCCAAACTCCCTTTCATGAAGCGTTGCAATCCTTGGAGAAGTTTGAAGTCAAACATGGGAGTAGCATGCAAATTTGTGGCTTCCAGCTTACTGTCTAAATCAGATTACATTAAAATATGACCTCCAGCAAAATCAACCTTCTTGATAGCAAAAGAATGAAGACTTCAAATACCAAAATGTCTCCAACAATTTAACAGATCAAACTATACCAAAAACTTGGCCAATGGCCACTAAGTTTTTCCAATGAAGCTCAAATAGAAAGTCTGAAGTAACTTCCTCCAGCTGCAATAATTCAGATGATATTTCACACCCTCAAAATTGCTTACCAATTGAGAGTTTTCATTCTCAATGGCCAACTAAAACAACTGCAGAAACCCTAGGCTCCACAACTAAAAATATCAAATCAGGATGATATGCAATGAGCTCCTCATGTCTATTTATACTTTTCCTCAAGAGGTCGGCCTCCTTCTAGAACTTTTCCAAGTCGGCTTCTAGAAGGAATATTATAATATTATTTTATTATTGCACTTTATAATAATATAAAATATTAATCAACTCCTAAAGTGCAATATAAAATTATAATATAAAATAAAGGTTTCCAAAAATAGAAATATCCATGATGAGAATGGGAAAACCTTCATGAAGTCACGAAATGAGCCAGCCAATCAACTGGGTATCTGCCAAACGACCCTCTTATCAAGCCCTATTAGCCTACGAGGATCAGGAATAGGTTAATTCCTGTAAACTCCAATGCTCATGAAAAAAGAGGGCATTACATTCTAAGGATCAAACTGCATACCTTCTTACCAAGTCTTTGGGTCCTAACAAATTTGTCAAATTTCAAGATAATCTTGGTGTAGTTAGTAGATTGACCATTAAGGGAGGGTATTAAAGTATTATTGTAATATTTAGTATATAATGGTCAATTAGCTTCTAGGATAGACTTTAGGAATATTCTTATCCTTTTGTTTTATTAATTGTCGCTCTTATCCTTTTTGAATAAAGCAAGTGTAACTCTTATATTAGGATGCTTTCACTCCTTTGTAATTATCGAATATCTTGGTAATCATTTTGTGTTATATTTTTTCGTAATAGTTCCAAGACGTAAGGATTCTATTATGATAAGTAGAAAGTTGTTGATTGATCAAAAGCAAATATCAATATCAACATGTTGGCACGTTCTCAAGAACACTTTAGGTTTCCCATGTCAAATAGGGTTCCATGTAAAAATCAATAATAAAAGTGAAATAAATTCAAAGCATTGGTTTTCAAAATATCAAGATTTCATAGTGTCTCAAAAGAATCCACCATGATCAAAATGAAAAGCTTCATGAAAATCATCCTTCAAAACTGTCTATCAAGATTTGTTATTTTTTGACCAAATTATTTGTAGCCATTGCTATTTTTAGTAGTCATCATTTCTAATGAAAGGAGAAACTTTTGAAAAGTCTATTTTTTGCCAAAGCTATTTATAGTTGCCTTTGATATTAACTTGATGTGCTTTTGAGGAGTCTCTATTTTCAAACGTCTATTTTTGGATTTATTGTCATACAAGAGATGGGAGTTCTAATGTTAGTTTGTAGTAATCTTTGTTAGGAGTCTTAACTAAAGATTACATGAGTTAGGATTTATAGTTAATCGATTAAATTTTGTAATAAAACTTGTATTGCACACAAGTAGTCTTCTCTTGGGGTAGAAGTTGTAGTTAGCTTGTATATTTATTTCTCATGCAAAGTATTGTAAACCTTATAAGTGGTTTGGCACCTAGTTTAGGGCTTCATTATTAATTTTTGACCTAGAATTTATCATTCATTCAATAAAATTTAGTAGTGTCTATCTTGCTTCTTAATTGCAATTTAGATGTTCTATATTATTTGTTTATTGCAAGGTGTGTGCCCTTGGTCTCCTTGTGTTGTGTAGCGCAGCACTTGGGTTCATGACATGGCTTAACCGCCTCTCGTGGATTCATTAACCCTAGCGATTGTATCAAGCATTAATAGGTCGATCTTTTGGTGCAACGGCAACCATTTGTGCAACAATTGGTATCAGAGCCCGGGTCACAGGTTCGAACCCCTTGCTTGCGCTTGAGGGTGGGGGGAAGAGGGGGCATTGTTGCAAGGTGTGCGCCCTTGGTCTCCTTGTGTAATGCAACGCTTGGGTTCTGACATGGCTTAACAGCCTCTCGTGGATTCATTAACTCTAGCGGTTGTATCAAGCATTAACAAGTCAATCTTTTGGTGCAACGGCAACCGTCTATGCAACATTGTTATGTGTGTTGAAGTAAATCTTTTAACGAGTTTGTAAGCTATGTATGGGGATTGAGTTTTTGTACTAAACCGTCTATGCAACATTGTTATGTGGTGTTGAAGTAGATCTTTTAACAAGTTTGTAAGCTATGTATGGGGATTGAGTTTTTGTACTAATTCCTAAAGTTAATATACCAAAGTATTTGTGTCCTTGTGTTTAAACCTATTCAAATCCTTATGCATACTTGCATTGCTCAATCTTTGCATTTAGCTAAATAGTGTAAGCACGGTAGTTGTTCTAGAGTTTTCATTTAGTCAAAAAGTATAAAAAAAAAATTGCCTCGAGTTAAGTGCATATCAATATTTTGCCTTGGGTGAATCCAAAAAGACATAGCTTTAGCTTTGTTTACTATGAACATCAAAAACCCCAAAAAAACACTATTCAAATTATAAATAGCAAGTACATATTGCAATATTAAGTTAGCTTTTGTTTATGAGGAGCTTCCCCTTCTAATTCGAAGAACAATTCTACTACATGTCTATTTCATTTTGTGTCACACAAAAAGAAATGAATTAAAATTGCTCACAATGTTTTTCTTGCATGTTTAAATTTGACAATAGTGGGGGATGTCCAAAGAAACATCCCCCACTTTGGGGAGACATCCAAGGCCTGTCCTACTGCCACATACTATTCCTATTCCCACATTTCCAAAATACTATAAAAACCCAAGGACGCATCCCCAAGGTATGTAAATAATGCTTTGCAAAATTTATATTTGAAGCACAATAGTGTATGGCAAAAGACTACAATGTACCCCTCCAGCAAATGGTGTAGCTAAGCAAACAAATATAACATTGGTAGAGATGGCAAGATGTGTGTTATAAGAAGACATGTGCATAATGGGTTTAGGGCTAACGATGTCTATTGTGCTAATCATATTTTGAACTTGCTTCACACTAAGGCCAATTGTGCTTATCGTATTTTGAACTCACTTCACACTAAGGCCAATAAAAACATGAATATGATGGATAAAAGTCTATATGGTTGAGGTAATGAAATGGAATGGTGAAATAGTAGTTGTAAGAGAAATGTGTTACATAACATAATTTCAATGCTGGCTAAGGTGACATTTTTCTATTAATTTGATAGATGATTTTCCCTCTTTGATAAAAGATTTATAAGGGTTAATTGTACATTGTAGGATATTTGGTTGTACAGCATGAGCTTGTATTCCAAATGAGAAACAAATGAACCTAGATCCTAAGAGTCATATGTGTGTGAAAGTGTAGAATAATGCCTACAGCCTATGAGATTCAACCAAGCAAAAGGTGATCATTCAAAGGAATGTTGTCTTTGACAAGACAATATCAGTTCAGAGGGCATGAAAGTGCAATTCTTGCAAGAACTCTATGTCCCTTGTAGATTTTTGAGAAATCTGATGATAAGGACTGTATACTAGATGAGACATCTCCATCAATTGTGATATCCAAGTATTACAGTTGGAGGCAATTTTCATCTCCAACTTAAGTATGCACTTGACTAGTTGAAGAAATTTAAAATGTAAAAAGTGCAAAGCTTCAACTACCCCAAATCAGCCAAGAGTGTCGATAGTTCAATGTACTACACAAGTTTGATTCTAATATGTGCATGCAACTCGTTGGGACAGTATTATACTTGACTCATATTTCAAACCTTACACTTATGGTGGGCATGGTATGTAGATATAGACATGAGCAAAAGGGAAACCATCGTGAAGCTGCTAAGTAGATACTAAGGTACATTTAGAGTACCACTCATTTGGGCATCATGTACTCTAGAAGTGGTAATGAGCACTTGATGAGTTACACAAACTTGAAATGGGGGGTGAGTACCCTATTACATGATCCTGTAAAAAGTAGACAGCAATTCCATCATACAATACTGAGGCACAGTAAAGATATCCAATGCAGCACAAGGGTGGCATGCATTTGAGATTATTCATGGGTCAGCTTCCACAAATTCTACAAGTCATATTGCCAAAAATAGCCAAAGCTATTTCTATTGCTCATAATCAAATTGAATGTGACAGGATGAAGCAGACTGAGGTACATCACCATTATAAGTGTTATTGCATCTAAGAGGAGAATGTTGGCTCTTCAATTTGTACAAACTAATGATCCAATTGAGAACATCTTCAAGAAACCACTTGTTGAGGCTATGTTTATCAGATTGAAAAACTCATCTTATCAGAGGCTAAAATATTTGTGGTGTACCTTGGGATTGTTATCGACATACTAGACAATAAAGTCTTTAAGCTCTCTATGCATCATTAGAAATAATTGTTCAATTAGGGAGCTTTGCCCCACTTGATTCTCACCTTTCCCAGACTTTTCCTCCCCTTTTCCAAAAGAAATACCAATTACAAAAACAACAAATTAAATCACTTGAGAGGTTAACTAATGGTCGTATACTGTCACAAAGTAGTAAAATGGACAAGACATGGAAATATTGCAAGAAAAACAAGAATACTTTAGAATATTTTCAATGAGCCATCACAAAGAAAGACAATAGAAGAACCTAGCTTTAATCCATATGTCCAATGAAAATCTGAATTATACCTTGTTGATGCTAGACTCTTCCAACTTTGTTAGAAGTCTAACCAGCTTTTGAACCTCTTGTTCAGCATTCAAACCAGGATCTCTTAAGCTGGCAGCTTCAAAGCCACTAAGAGCCCTTTCATAGTTTTCCACATAACGATTTGCCTGAAACATTAAACAAAATGAAAGGAAATATAAATTTCATTCTCCTATGAAAATCAACAACACAATCAAAAAAGTAAAATCTTACATGCATTTAATTATTGTATGTTCCCAAGCTATTTAGCATTAAGAAATGAAATTTTATGGTCACAGTTCTTATAAGCAAAAAGGGGAGATGCTAAACATTTTCTCTAAAATTTTGATATGAAATAGTCTTGAAAGTCATACAAAGATTAACAATATGCATTTGGCAAAAGAAATACTCATTATGCATTTAGCATTGAAATTCCAAGAGATTGGTGCATAAACATCCATTAGGCCTTGCTGGGAATAGACTCACAACATAACCAAGAAAATAGAGATGAACACCATCAAAATTAAATTATATTGATAGTAAATATTTTTAAAGAGTAGAAGATCCACCCTGTTGGATTCCTTAGAGTTATCAACATTGTGGTATACTATTGGGTTGTGTATCTTAAGTATAAAGCCTACATGTGTAAATATGTATATAGGTGTTAAAAACATGTGATTAATCACATCATATGCAAATAGTGCTACGAAGCAAAACAGCTAATGTGAGGCAATTATGGAAAGTAAGGAAGTTGAGGCATGGCTTTATGACTGTAAACTAGACTTAAAACATTGAAAAAGTTTGAACTGTCGTATTGATACATTTTCCTGGCAATTTCTTGACAGTTTATGAGATGTTAAAGGAATTTGAAAATTGAAGGATCAAATGTCAATCTCTTAAGCGTGATTAAGTATTTCTCAAGTTTGGGCAAAAATGTAAAAAAATTCATCTATGAAAAGATTAAACATATCATATTTAAGGTCAAATGTTTACAAGTTTCCGGTTCTGGTACAAATCCTGGTTCAGGTTCGTGGATTCAACTAAAAAAATTTTGGGGTTGGTTACGTCCATACAAAAAAAACTAAGTTACTGGGTTCGCCCCTGGGAAGCCCGGGTTCGGTTCGGGTTCGGTTCGGGTTCGAAATTCGGGTCCGGTTCGATTAAATTCGCTGTGGGTTCGAAAAATCGACTGTGGGTTCGACCAAGGTTCGAAACCCTGACTGTGGGTTCTGCCAGGGTCCATTTTTTTCAAACCCGGTTCGAACCCAGGTAGAATTTGTGCCCAGGCAGACTTTTTCAACGTGTTTTTGCAATTTTTAATTAATTTTTTGACCTTTTGTTGACTTTTAAAGACTATTTTATTCCCTCTAACCCTAATATTTGCCTCTAACACATGAAATAGATGTGTTGTCTTCGTGTGTAGCTGTGTTGAGATAAATTTCAATTGAATACCATTAATATTTCATTTTTATAGCTGCGTGAATTGTGGTTGGAACCAAAGTAAATCAATTTTTGGCATTTATTTAGTTCATAAGTATTTTGTCAAACATTTGTCAAAAATACAAAAAATCAGTTAGGGATATTTTACTGGTATCTAAACTAGTTTTCCTACTAGCCTGTTGGGTCTCTAATAGATTGATGTAGAAATACACTCCATATGCATACAAGTGATAGAATAAACAAGTGCTATCAGATAGAACTCAAAAGGCCACAATTTCAATGTTTGGAAAATATAGAAGGATTTTCATTTGCAGATTTGGAAGTAGAAGAAATTATGGCAAACAAAGATAAAAGAAATTCACATGAGGACATTAATATAGAGCAGCAACTAAATGCACTTATACAGGGACAACAGCAGTTGACCAAGTTATTGACACAAATGTTGAAAATATGAACAGTGATGCAATTAACTCTGCAAACAACAACAATAATAATAATACCAGAACAATAATAGGGCCAGTAACTAGACCCCTGATGCCTAAATTTTGGATAGAGCAGAAGACCTAGATGGTCAGAGGGACAAAAGAATGCAGGTCAGAGCTATTTGGACTACCTAAATGAGTATAGATCTCTTAGGAATAATCTCATGAAACAATGTCTCTTACCAATTTTTTCCAATTGAAGCTAAGAAACAGACCCAAGAAGAGAGAGGAACCCACAGCTAGGACTTACAATGAAGGTTAGGCAAGTTGTGCATACCTACTTTTGACAGCTCAAACAAATGCACAACATGTTCTTAGATCCAAAATTTGGATACATACTTCTCAAATCCTATGTTTGAAGAGGAAGCAATAAAATATGCCAAATGAATCTATATCATGACATTTGAGTATCAAGTGGTGGTGTATTTTTGCTATGTTATTTGACTATTAATATGGTGGTGTATTCTGAACTTAATTACTGCTACAAATATGTATATATTTCTGTTTTTATATGTTTTTGTATTACCGAACCCAAAACGAACCCAACCCCAAAAAATTTTTTAACCGGTTCTTGAACCCGAACCCAAAAACCGAACCGGTAACTTAGAAAAAAAACATGTAAATATATAATACAATATTAATAAAATTATTAATTTAATAAATATTTATATAATAATATATATTATAATATTTTAATAAATAATATAATATATTAATAAGTAATATAATATATAAATATATAATATAATATAATATAATATATTAATAAATAATATAATATATAAATATGTAATAATATATAAATATAAGAACGAATCTTGGCCACACCTGAACAGGATCTCACATTCGGTATGAACCAAACTTGGATCTGGCAACTTAGCCGACGGATCCAGTAACACAGTTTATATCTGATAAGGAATTAATTTACATGATTAGAAAAGAGCATAGAAGCATTCTTGCATTGCATAGAAAGAGTGTAAGTAAGATCCAATTACCCAATTTTAAAATGGGAAAAATCTAAAGCTCAATCAAAATTACACAAAAAAAAAAGAAAGGTCTCTATAAAAAAAACAAAACCACATTTATAAATTCTCAAAACTTAAATTTTCCAAAGATGGCATATTCTTCAAGTCAAACCGTTTGACCACCAAACAACAAAGTGGCTTGACTTGGCACAGTGAAGATGACAAGTCAGAATATTTCTTCAAAATTGTGCATCTTCAACATATTTCTACAACCAAACGTTCTTGATTGGTAAGTTTTTTGGGGGCCCTACTTGAGATCTATTGACTAGCCTTATACAAAGGTCTACTTCACTATATGGTCTGCTGCATATGAACAATTCCTAGCACATTGTCCAAGTTAAGTTTGTTGTCCAACCCCCTTTTTAAAAAAAAAAAAATTGGATTATTTTCTACTGTTACACTCAAAATTCATGGGAGGCTTAGTCATAAGTTGTGAGAGATACCTACATCTAGAAATTTGTCCTTTAGAGAGGGTTGCCTCTTTGGGCATCACCAAGTTGGCATTGTTGGTACTAAGAAATTATATTGCTTCTTCAATCTACCAGCATCTCTATTGATCAACTCCCTGCAATCAAATACTCCTTGGATGCACCTTCTTGTCTCTTCCCCAAAGGAGGCAATCAATAAAGATTTCAAAAAGGATATATGGCAATAGTCCATTTAGTCTTATTCCCCTATAACCTCTCAGCTCCATGACAACTTTCTATGTTGAGCATTTTCAAGATATGGTGAATACAACTATCACTCTATCTAACATTCTTTGTCATCTTTTACTTGCAATGTCTCAAGATCCCATTGACCATTCGAGGGTACACCCCACCAATTACAAGTTGATATTGGACCACTGTATCCAACATGGTGACATGATCTTTCACATATAATTTCTCCAGAAGAGAGGAATGACAAGCATTTTTTTAGGTGTCTTACTTTGAGTTATGAAATATATACCTTTATTTGTATAGGGACCCTCTATCCACTTTCTTTGCTATCATAATTACAGACATATTCTCATTTGTCTTTCAGAATTTTTCACTTTCAACTTCAAAAATTGGTGTTTCCAAGGAACACCTAAGGCTGCCAAGTAGATTACCCAAACCAGATAGTTAAGGCACCAAGCACCCCTTTACTTGAGGTGCCAAAGGTATTCAATGAGTTGTGTGTAATGTCCTCTTCTCAAGCCTAGTCAAGTGTTGCATCAATTAGCCTATTCTAGAGTTCTCATAGGCTAATTGGAGGTGGTTAGGGGACTCCAAGGTTCTTGGAGAGCTCAGTGGTTTCACGTCTAGTGGTGTGTTGGTGTTTTGTCGGCCCTCAAGATACTAGTGATGATCTTTGTTGCACTTTCAGCCATCTAGGTTGTTCTCTACATTTCTTGGAGAACATTGTTATTTTTAGTAATGACCCGTTTTGGCACTTAGCATCTTCCCTCATCATTAGTAGCTTCTTGGTGCATTCAATTTCCATTTTGGATGCCTCGTTGGTGCTTCTCGTAAGGTGGTCGGAAATATTTTAATATTTACAATAAAGCCATAAAGTAATGTTTTAATATTACTTTAGTGTTAAATATTATAAAGTTTAAAAAAGATATTTCCCCAAGTTGGACACCTAGGGGATTTTGTTGGGGACAAAAAAAAAAAAAATTAATAAGAGGCTTTTGAGGGAAAAATAAAATATTTGAGTTTTTAAATAGGTCATTTTCCCTTTGAACTCTATATATTGGGGTTTTGGGCTCTCATTTCATTCATTCAAAATTGGACACATAACCAGATGTCGGAATGAACCTAAGTTCTTCTAGGAGTTGATTGAGGACAAAAACCCTCATCAATCTACCCTAGTTTTGTTGGTGAAAAGTCCACCCTAGCTAGCTGGATGTTTTCATTCAAGAAAAATAGGAATTTTTCATGGAGTTTTTATTTCCAAGTTTTCAGAAGATGAGAATATTCAAGGTATTTTGAACACAATAATTTTGGTGTGATTGGTATTGAATTCTCAGGAGTTTTTGGAGTGTCTTTGGTTGTGTTTAGGGTGATTTCATGGCCTGGCCATACACCTTGCTTAGGTAGGTCGTACCTTCATGAAATGTCTGGAATACGTGTTGTAGGTTTTCACAATTAATTTGGTGTTAATTTTACTGAGTTCCCTGAAGCTGGGCGACCTGGTTTGAAGGTATTTTATTCCTATTTGGCAGTGTCACAATTTCCAATGTAGGCTGTACCACATGACAGGCTGCCTAGACAGAGGGTGTGAGGCTTCCAGACTGAAACGCCTCGATTTGAGGGTAGTTAACACTCCTAAAAGGGGCGCCTAAGGTTGGTTTACCATTTGCAGGCTGATTTCAGGTGTTCTCTGTGCATTTGGAGGAGATTGATACATTTTCACTTAGCTGCCCCTATTGCAAATGCCCAGATATCTTGAACTGTGCAAGACTGAAGTAAATCTGCAGCTTCCCTTCCTTTCATGTGCCATGGTGAAGGTGTTTAAAGTTGTTGGTGTGGAGTTGAGTGATGTATGATCAAGATCGCTACAGGCCAGCTTATAAATCAACGTTTTGGTGATGCATTTAGAGAGGACTAAGGTCTGCCATGACCTCTAGCAGCAGCAACAGCTCTGAAATCTGTGATACAGACCTGTAATAATCATTATCCTACATCAAGGTTGAGGTAATCCTTATGGAGGACGTGTATTCATGCTATTGCCTTGTACTTGTGGCTAATTGGAATGATAGTTTCAATTAATCTTCATGAACAGCAATGAAAGAATATGTTATGTGTTCTCAGATTGAGTAATAGTAAAAGTAATTATTGATTTCAGTTGTTATTAGTTTCTTAATTGCAAAGAACCAAAAAAATGTATTGGGGTATTCTTACACTGGGCTAATTGGAATGATAGTTTCAAATAATCTTCATGAACAGCAATGAAAGAATATGTTATGTGTTCTCAGATTGAGTAATAGTAAAAGTTATTATTGATTTCAGTTGTTATTAGTTTCTTAATTGCAAAGAACCAAAAAAATGTATAGGGGTATTCTTACACTGGGCTAATTGGAATGATAGTTTCAATTAATCTTCATGAACAGCAATGAAAGAATATGTTATGTGTTCTCAGATTGAGTAATAGTAAAAGTAATTATTGATTTCAGTTGTTATTAGTTTCTTAATTGCAAAGAACCAAATAAATGTATAGGGGTATTCTTACACTGTGCAAGAGAACATCACCAGTCAAGAATTTTATTATGATGGTGGAAATTACATACCTTGCACTCTTCCCCTTCATTTTAGACCCATTTTGGCTAGCTTATATCTTATACAATGAAAAAGGTATAAATGGCATGTTTGCATTTCCATCTACACTCCTAGTGTTAGGCCCATAATTGCACATCTATCATCTTGATTCTCTGATCCATGAATTTCCCACCTCGGGTCAACTTTGCAATTTTGTAAATTACTTAGGTCAGATGCTCGGCTGTAGAAATGTGTTAGTTTTTAGATCAGAAATACAAATTAGCAGAAAATTCAACACCACATAGAACAATGAACACAGCAGATACCCTGGGAAAACCCTCCTACTCGAGGGAGAAAAACCCAGCAAATAATCTCTTATATATATCAGATAAAAGTGCAGAATTCTGCATACAGAGTCTGGCCTTACACAAGGCTGAATAAATACAATGAATGGTAACACCTTTACTTGATGCGAATCACAAATGAATACACTTATTCAGTAATTTGGTCTGCTGCTAAAAGATGATGATCTGCTGCTTGGAGAAATAGCGAACTGCTGAAAGTGCAAACTTGAGTGAAAATGAAAATGGATTAACTTGTGATCAAATGGGAGGACTCCATCCTCCTTATATACCAATCCAAGAGACCTCTCCCCTAGGTCGGCTACTTGAAAGAATAAATATTGAAAAATATGTAGGCCAACCTGCCTTTAATTAGAATAAATTAAGGAGAAAATATCTCTTGAAGCTACCAAACACTAACACTCCCTCTTAGCTAGGGAGATATTTTCCAGATATCTACATCATGGAGTCTCTCAACATGATGCCCACAATGGCTACACCCATTTGTGGAAAGCTCAAAGGTTCATCACAGAGTCTTTCAACGTGATGTCGTCATGGAGTCTCTCAACATGACATCCACCATGGCTACTCCCATGTGTGGAAAGAAACACATGTACAAGTGTTCATCACGGAGTCTCTCAACGTGATGTTGTCATGGAGTCTCTCAACATGATGTCCACAATGGCTAATCCCATGTGTGGAAAGAAACCAAGTACAAGGGTACGTCATGGAGTCTCTCAACATGATGTCATCATGGAGTCTCTCAACATGACGTCTCATCTCAGTCTCAAAGATGAACAAGGACTTTCACCTCATATTTCTCTGTCTCAGAGAAATATACACTACAAGGGCTTTCACCTCATATTTCTCCGTCTCAGAGAAATATACACTACAAGGGCTTTCACCTCATATTTCTCCATCTCAGAGAAATATACATTACAACAGATCTTCATGATGATGTGACTCCCTCTAAAGCTCCAAGTACTTGCATCAACCACCTGACCTCCTCGTCCAAGGTCGCCTCGGTTGGTTTGTCAAACTCCCTCTAAATGTTATTTCCTCCTCTTCAAAGAAACTAATC
The DNA here is from genome assembly GCA_007258455.2 of Sequoia sempervirens. Classification (NCBI taxonomy): domain Eukaryota; kingdom Viridiplantae; phylum Streptophyta; class Pinopsida; order Cupressales; family Cupressaceae; genus Sequoia; species Sequoia sempervirens. Next base: position 297,588 of record VDFB02321945.1, on the reverse strand, counting down.
GCAATTTATATAGGTTTTTCCTCTTCGAGAGATGTCTCCAGTGAAGTTATGTGCCACTAACTCAGTCCCATGGCTGCAAGCTGTGTCTCCATTGATATCATGTTAGTTCATTTCTTCAGCCTACGTGACTTCCTCACAAGATGCCTCAAGCTCTTCCTCCCTTGAATTCCTTATGCAGTCTCTCATCATCCTTTTGCTCCTCGATCCATCCTGGAAGCATTTTAGAGAGATTACTAATAGTTCATAGAATCAAACTACTCGAAAGAGAAATATCCAGACCAATGCTAGAAGCATACATGATTCACTATTCCCAATGTTAGTGCATGAATTAACTACATCATTATTCAAAGGTACAAACATAGAATACTTATCTCTTTATTGTGATGCTCTTTTCACTTCATCTTCATCCACTGTAGAAACAAAAGTCAATAGCCTCGGCCTCCATTTGCCCCTTGATGCATCCCATGAGTTCCTACTGTTAGGATATGCAATTGAGCAATATTTTATCACTTTAAAATGACTTTAGCATAAGTGAATGTGACTGGCTATCATAAGGTGACCTCTTTTCCCTTTGGAGCAGTTATGTACCCACAGCAACATCATCATATAATACGCCACCTGGGACAGCATATAATATGGTTTCCTGCAACCTTGTTGATCTATGCTTGCTCAAAGAGACCCACGACTTGGTCTTTCCAAAACAATTTCACTAAACTCAACGGCAACACACAAAACATACATTCCCTTGAATTTTTCAACCATTCACTCAGCCCAACAAAAAAAAAAACACATTCAATGATTTTGCAGGTGAAGTAAAGGAAGTCATCGCTCAGAAATTAATGATACACAACTTATTAAAATAGGATATCTCTCAAATCCATGCCAGAAATAATGTAGGCATCCTAATAGAGTTGCTTCATGAAATATGATCTGAATACTCCACAAAAACTAATCCAGTGCAAGTGATGATAGATGGATTTGAGTGCATGAATACATACTCTGCCAGTTTCCTTGCTTCAACCAATATTCATCAATGATTATAAGCCTTTGATTTCCTAGATGCCTCCTGAAGAACACCAATCTTCAGGTGATTTTCATTGAATTGAATTCCTACAATGTTACTTAGACAAATCTGATCGGATTTCCCTGAACCTGCTCTGATACCATGTTAGTTTTTAGATCAGAAATGCAAATTAGAAGAAAATTCAACACCACATAGAACAATGAACACAGCAGATACCCTGGGAAAACACTCCTGCTCGAGAAAGAAAAACCCAGCAAATAATCTCTTATATATATCAGATAAAAGTGCAGAATTCTGCATACAGAATCTGGCCTTACACAAGGCTGAATAAATACAATGAATGGTAACACCTTTCCATGATGCAAATCACAAATGAATACACTTCTTCAGTAATTCGGTTTGCTGCTAAAAGATGATGATCTGCTGCTTGGAGAAATGGCGATCTACTGAAAGTGCGAACTTGAGTGAAAATGAAAATGGATTAACTTGTGATCAAAGGGGAGGACTCTATCCTCCTTATATACCAATCCAAGAGACCTCTCCCCTAGGTCGACTACTTGAAAGAATAAATATCAAAAAATATGTAGGCCAACCTGCCTTTAATTAGAATAAATTAAGGAGAAAATATCTCCTAAAGCTACCAAACACTAACAAAATGAACCCCAAAACCTTTATTATGTAAATTCAAATGTAGGGTTGGATTTACCCTTCCCCACTTGACTATTGCCAACTAGACATATGAAACGTTTCCTTTGTGATCTTTGGAGTTGTATTTAAAATGGTAAACCTCATTCGTTTAAAATTATTAGCATTAAATTTAGAGCATTTTATTCCATATGCACATCAAAAGATTTTTTCCTTCACCTATTATAGCATTTAGCTTGGAAAATTAACATCCTCCACTAAGTTTGGTCTTTTAGTTTCATCCCTCTTGTGGACCTCTATCCACTAGAGCACAACCTCCACCAAAGTCTTATCTTCACCTCTTCTCTTGTGGGATTTGATCCAATATTGTTTTGTCCTCCTCCACCAAACATTTCTTCTCTCTCCACTCATCAATTTACCTACGTGCAATATAAAGAATATGATGGAAATCAAAAAATTCCAAAAGAATCTCATCCTCTTCTTCTCCAAATACCTTCTCAAGGTACTCCTTTTTCACTCTCTTCTTATGCGCTCCGATGCACCAAATCTACCAACACTTTCATGTCTTCCACAAGACATACTACTACTATACTCTCTACTAAATTGTATTTTCATATCCTCCATTGTAAGGATCTCTTCTTCCACTACCTAAACACATTCCCCCATCTTCTTAAGTTCATCTAGCAAATTTCCCTCAAACCATCTATTTGTTTCTCTCATCTACTCTTCTAGTAGAACATGGTCTTGTTGTGACCTTTTTCACACATCGCCCCATTGCAAATGGGGACCCCCTAATTTTTGCTTCGTTTTCGACTTTTGGCTTGATTTTAGTTTGTCTTCCTGTTGTCTCTCTCTTTGCTGCTTGTCTTTCCGGGGATGTGCTCATCTGAATTGAAATTTTGGCTAAGTCTGTAGAATTAGGGTTTGATTCTTTCACGTTAGTTTGGGGTCAAATCAAGTTTGGCTATTGAAATTTCAGATTAACATTGTTGTCAGATAGCTTCCAGCAGGTCCCCAGCAGAATTTCAATGAATTTCGGCAACTTGCTATTTTTAGTAAGTGTCAATTTGGGGTTTGTTTTCTTGAGATTTTCATATTCTGACAACTGCACTACACATAGAACATTGTGAGCTACCTGCTTGCAAAATTTGAGCTGAAACAAACAACTTGCTATTTTTAGCAGTCCTGCCTTCAAGGTCCATTTTTAGGGTTTGCATGTTGGACTTTCAGATGCATGTCTGAAGATTCTTTGTTGGTTTTTCGAGACCTTCGCAATGATATAGCATGCAAAACGAGATGATGACTTTCAATGATTCGAGCTTCAAAGGCTATTTTTAGGGTTTGCATGCAAGATTCCTCAGTGCATGTCGGCATAGTCTTTCTAGGTTTTCCGAGAGCTTCGCAACAAGGTAACATGCAAGCGGAGTTGGTCACTTTTCCGAAACTTGCTATTTTTAGCCAATGCTCGCATGTTGATGATTTTTTTGGGTTTATCAAGATCTCTCGGGCAGTGTGACATGCAAACTCATCTGGGAACTAGTTGGTCACTTTTTCAACCACTTACTATTTTTAGCAGGTTCACTTCGGTAGATGTCCAGCACTTTAGAATCACGAGCCCGATAACATGCAACAGAAACGGAGTTAAATGGAGGTCATTTGAGGCATATGCAAGATGAATTAGGGTTTCAAGCTTCGGGACCCAAAATGAGGGGTCAAACGCCAAAATTTCCAAAACCCAAGGTATCCCATTGTGATCAACACCTTTCAAGGAGTCTGCTAGTAAATTTTGAAGGCAATCGGAGCACTTACTATTTATAGTAAGCCACTTCTAAAATAGGCTATAAATAGTAAGTCAACATCAGGTGTCAGTGTGTACGTGCAAGTCTACCGATGAGGGTCACGACATTCAAATTTCAAGTCAAACGGAGTTGTGGAAGTCTCAAAATCAAGCAGTTGCTATAAATAGTAAACCACCTCCAGAAACATGCTATAAATAGCAGGTTAGCGCGAGGCATCGGTATGAACAGGTCAAACAAGTGATGAGGACCCCATGGCGCGAATTTCAGATCAAACGGAGTTGCAGAGGTTCGAGAATCAAGCACTTACTATTTTTAGCAAGCCTGTGCAGAGGAATTAGGGTTTCCTAAAAGGTAGGGTGAAACACGACAGTCATGCAGAGGCATCATCCAGTCACGGTCAAAATCTTTCAAACAGTTTACACACAAAATTTGAGCTTATTTGAAAAGTTACTATTTTTAGTAACTTGCTGAAAAATAGCAGAAGCATGCAGGCATCAGGCACGAGCGGCTCAGTCATGTCACGAGGATCAGGACAAAGCAAAGATCAAGCCTTCTAGGGCTAGAAATCAACTTTAAAGCACAAAGAATGCGGAACTTTCTAAAAAAAGAAAATTAGGGCAAGCTAAGGGCATCCTCAACAATCAGAATAATCGCCTCTCAAAAACTGCCTCAAGTCTGGAAATGAGCTGAAATCCATCTAAGTCTGGCAAAATGGAAGCTTGACCTGCCAAATGCACCTTGAGAAGCTGAAGATGGGTGAAAATGCTACTAAGGCATTGAAAATGGAAGCTCGCAGGGAAATATGCGCCCAAACTTGAGGAGGAGCCTTGAAAAATTTCTAAGTATCACAAATTGAAACCTCAAGGGTAGAAATGTGCCCAAGGTCTGAGAAAGAAGATGAAGATTGACTAAGTACTTAAAACTTGAAGCTCCTACCCTCATATGCGCCCTAGCAAGGAAGGAGGGTAAAAAAATTACTGAAGTGTTGAAAATTTGAAGCTCCTACCCTCCGAGGCGCCTTGACTACTTGGGTTTGATGGAAAATTCTTCTAAGTGTTTGAAATTGGAAGTTGACATGGTGAAATGCACCCTAGCTTGAGAGATGATTGAAAAATTTACTAAGTCCTTGAAACTTGAAGCTTAGCCCCCTATATGCGCCTTAAGATGAAGAGGAGGTCTTTTAAAACATTCTAAGGCGTTCAAACTTGAAGCTCCAACATCATATGCGCCTTGGACTTAGAGGAGGCTTTGAAAACTTCTAAGGCATGGGAACTAAAAGCTGGCCTAGGCAAATGCGCCTTGATCTTGAGGAGAGACTTGAGAATTTTCTAAGTGTTGCACATTAAAAGCTAGCTATATAAAATGTGCCCTTGGCAAGGAAGAAGTTGGAAAATTTTCTAAGTGATAGAAATTGGAAGGAGACCCCGTTGAATGTGCCCAGCGTATGGAGTTGAGTTGAAAATTCTCTAAGGCATGAAAATTGAAAGCTCTGGGTCCTAAATGCACCCTTTATTGGAGGAAGAAGTCTGAAAGTTTTCTAAGTGTGGGAACCTAGAAGCTTGAAGGGCTGAATGTGCCTTAGCTAAAGAGGAGAGACTTGAGAATTTTCTAAGGTAAACAAACTCAAAGCTTAAAGGGTGAAATGCGCCTTCTCTTGGAGATAGAGTTGGAAAATTTTCAAAATGTTGAAACTTGGAGTTGCACCCAGCAAATGCGCCCAGCTAGAAGGTGAAAGATAAGAAATTTTCTAAGTGTTGCCAACTAAAGCTAAATCCTCCATATGCGCCTTGGCTGGAAGAGGAAGCTTAAAATATTCTAAGTGTTCTAAATTGGAAGTGAGACCCTTTGTATACGCCCAAGAACTTGAAGGGAGGCTTGAAAGTTTCTAAGGCATGTAAATTGGAAGCTTGGCCTCTAAAATGCGCCCAATGTGAAGGATAGGTTTGGATTTTTATAGAAATACACCTTAACTAAGGGAAGGGGCTTGAAAATTAACTAGGTATTGTAAATTTGAGGCTACTACCCTCATATGCGCCTTGACTTGGAGGGAAAAGTTTAAAAAATTTCTAAGAATTGGAAACTAAAAACTTGAAGGGTCATATGCGCCTAAGAGCTAAAGAAGAAGTTTGAAATTTTTCTAAGTGTGGAAACTTGAGGTAGGCCATGGTAAATGCGCCCAAGCTTGAGTGGAACTTGAAATTCTTCTAAGGCAATAAAACTAGAGGCTTGAAGAGGTAAATGCACCTAGCACAACATGGAGGAGTTAGAAAAGTTTCTAAGTACTTGAGATCGAAAGCTCAACACTTCAAATGTGCCCCCCTTGAAGAATGAAGTAAAGAAATAATTCTAAGGCATGGAAATTGAAACCACAGCACTCCACATGTGCCCTGTTGGTGAAGAAGACTCGTAAAATATTTTCCAAGTGATGAAAATCTCCAACTACGCCCAAGGAGAATGGGTAAGAATAAATTCAACTGAGAAATATTTTTCTAAGGCGAAAATAATAAAAAATTAAATGAACCCCTTCATTTGTATACCCATGGATTTTGCGCCTTCTAAGGGGAATTTTCTTCTGGGTACTGGATATTTGCGACAGGAGATGGATTTTGAAGTCTTCCACACTTCTCTGGAGATTCTAAAGTGAATATTTTTACTCAAACGCCTGCTTGATGAAATTTTATAGAGGAAATAAATTATTTCTAAGGAAGATGGGCTGGAAAATTGGCTAAGGCAAAAGGGGGCATCATGTTGGTTGGAAAATTTTCTAAGGCAGAGAAGAATCAAACAACACCTAAGCGCAACGTCAAGTTGGATAAAGTTTCTAAGGCACAACTTCAAGGTACACAGGAAGCAAAGTACAAGATGGAAATTTGGCTAAGGCATGAAGAATTTGGAGATGAGGTGAAACTCGAATATTAGGGTGATATGCGCCCATGATGAAAGGTTGTAAAGAAGGCAAAGCCTACTGGAGAAAATGATGAATGAGGCCAATTAGGCCTTGGAAATCAAAATGTCGGGATTAGGTAAGTGAAATGAATTTATACTATAAAGCGTTATGATGCCCTTCTCTTTATCTGTTTTGCAGGATGAACGTCGGGACCAGGGCACGGTGACTTGAAGTAATGAAGCAAATAGTCCAAGATGATAAGATCATGAAGGAAGAAAAGTTGCAAGAAATGGCTAAGTGTTGAGACCTAGTATGTGCCCAACTCAAGTGGCAAAGAAGAAATGTTTTCAAAGCTCAGGATGGAGGAAAAAAAAAATGGAAACCCAAGCGTTAATGGTCACCATCAAGTACTTCAAAGTTGAAGAACAACATCGAGGAAAATCATCGTCAAGCACGAGAAAGAGGTTTCCACCTTGGAGTCAGATCGAGAACGTGCCTATCGTACCAGTCCCAGAAATTGAAGCAGTGGCAACCAGACTCATCCAGTTTGCAGTCAAGGAGAAGAATAGTGTGAACGCATTTCCAGATGGAATCTTCTAGAGGATGGTGGACATTAATTGTTCATTTATTACTCCACTCCTCTTTTTAGGGTTAGGGCTTATGTGGTTCGATCTAAGCCGTCCATCTGATTGTAATATGAGTCGTCCATTGGACTTGGCCAGCTATATAAAGGGGCATCTCCCCTCATTTGTACCTCATTAGAGTAGACATTAGATTAGATAGTAGAGATTAGAGTAGAGATAGGAAGATAGAGAGACAACTTAGAAGTAGCATAGCGTAGATTGATAGTGTAGTTTGAAGAAGGAAAGTTTTTCCTTTGAAAACTTTGTAAGAAATTGTTGTGAACACTCTCTCAATAAAAAGAGTTTTCGTTGATGATGATCTCGTCTTTTGTTGTGAGTAGCTAGCGAGGTTTCTTCGTCCTTCTACTTCAAGTAAGATTTTAAAGTAAAGTAAATACATTTTGTTTCATGCAAGTGGTAGATAGTAACTGTGGAATGTGGTCTTCAATTTGAACAAACTTTGTTTATCCATACCACTAGTGGGCTCACTGATGGTGAGTTCGCCTTGCATGGTCAACTGGAAACTTGTGGACTTAACTTCGATTACGATCTTCATGTCGGTATGCGTCGTTGTGACAGTGTCTTCATTGTTGAATTGTAATCTAAATACCTTTGGTTACTCCTCTGAAGATTGCACCGGTTTTGTGGAAGTTGTCTGAAGCGAAGCAAAGCAAAGCTCGGTTGAAGTTTGCGAGAATTGATCACCATGTCCCACGCCTTAGAGTAGATTAGAACCTTCTTATCCCTACCACTATTTAAATTCAGTACTTTCTAGTTAGTTTAGGAAGCAAGAGCATTATAGACAAAACCTTTCGAGCATTCAAATTCCTTTCTCCGCTGTTGAACAATTTCGTAAGTCCCCTTGAAATACCAGCAAATCACATCGAGCCAACTGAGACTATCCACTGCATGAAGGAACCTTGGAGTTGAATGCATGATCTTTCTAGCAATCTTAGCATGCAGGAGATTTTGTTCAATAGAGGATAGAGTCGCCGTTGGTAACTTTATTTTGTGTTGGTGCAGTCACGAAAAACACATCAACAGGTCTCCTACTTCCTCCTTGTCAAATATGGGAATTCCATAACCCATCTTTTCAGCTACCACATCTACATTCACCATGCTCTCATCAACTCTCCCTTTTGCAACTCTCATAAGAGTATATTAGTGTAACAGCTTGCACTTTCATCATCTCCATAGCCATGCCTTTTGCCCCCATGTTCTTCTCTTCTTTACTCATTGATTCCAATATCTTGCTCCTCGAACATCCACTCTCACTCTTAATATTTCCAACATATCAAGAGCCCTCTCCATATGAACTCTTTCTCTGTACTCCATAAATGCAAATGTCACAGGCCTCCTCAAGTTCACCCTAGTCATCCATCTTGACATAACCCTCCTTGACTATAATTAATTTCCACTTAATCATGCAATGACAACATTAGATTAGTAAATGATCAAAATAAAATTGTGTATGAATTTAATTAGGAAAGTGTTGATGTGATTTTTGTGACCGCACCAATCAGCAGAACAAAGTATCCAAAGGCTACTCCATTCTCCCTTGATCAAAGTATTCCGTACGCTAAGATTGCGAGAAAGATCGTACGTTCAACTCCAAGGTTTCGATAATGCAATAGAATACCCTCAGTTGGTTCGTTGTGATTTGTTGTTTACACAAGGGGACTTACACAATTGTCCAGAAGTTTGCAGCTAACAGCAAGTTAATGATGAAAGGGGATTTTCATGCAATACGAATGATATGGCAATGAGATACATGTTTCCTATACTTACCAAAAATGTGCGGAATTGACATAAGTGCAGGGTTTAGAAGATCTAAGTTCTAGTGGGACATGGGATCAATTTTAGCAGACCTCAACCAGACTTTGCTTCGCCTCACATTGGACAGCTTATACACAGTCGGTGCAATCTTCAAGGGAGTAGCAATGAATGTTCAAGTCACGATTCAGCATAAAGACACCATCATAACAACGCATGCCAAGACGTGAATCATAACCGAAGTTAAGCTTATAAAGTGTTCCAGTCGACCACACAAGGCAAACTTGTCGTCAACAAGCTGCTAGTGGTATGGATTAAAACGAAACTGCCTTGATCAAACACCACAATCCACAATTAACATCTACTTGCATGAAAATGAAAATTACTCTAATCTAAGCTACTTGAAGTAGAAGGGGTGAAGAAATCTTGCTAGTTGCTTATAACAAAAGACGAAATCACCATCAATGAAAGCTCTTTTTATTATGATAGTTTTCACAACAATTTCTTACAAAGTTCTCAAGGGAAAACTTTCCTCCTCCTTCAAACTATGCTATGCTAACAAACTATGCTAAGCTATCACAACTATACTATCAGTCTCTCTGCTCTATTCTCTGATCTAATGATCTAATGAATTACAAATGAGGGGATGCCCCTTTTATAGATGGCCCAGTCCAATGGACAGCTCAGATTACAATCAAATGAATGGCTCAGATCAAGCCACATCAGCCCTAACCCTAAAAACTGGCAGAATGAGGAGTGGTACAATAAATGAGCCAGAAGATTCCCACTCACTCCCAAAATAGCTAAGGAATTCAATGCCCACTATCAATCATCTAGAAGGTCATCATCCAGAAAGGCGTTTCCATTCTCCTTCTCCTTGGCTGCAAAATCAATGAATCTGGCTAGCATAGCTTCAACCTCCTGAACTGAGATAGGTAGAATATGATCAAGCTAAAACTCGAACACCGTGACTACCTGCCCATGCCACGTACAAGACTTTCTCCAAGCAACTAAAGCATCCTGAGTGTTTTGAATAATGCTTGAAAAAGCTGAGGTGTTCTCAAAGTCATTCTGAAGAAAAGTTTTCACCTCTGGAAAGAAAGGTGGCAATCAACTCCTCAAACCATCAGCAGTCACCTCCTTGGAAGTCAACCTCCTAGCAAAGATAGCCTCCAACGTGTTCAGAACTCCATCAAGAATGTTCGTCATGGCCTTTTTGACTCTAGCTGAATCCGCCTGTGCTGCATCAAAGAATCCTCGACCTGTGACAACTAAAGAGTACCAGCCGGCAAAATCATACCTATCACCCTCCTGTACCATGCCTCCCTCAATCAACATTTGTAAGGGAGTATGCATCAAAGCCTCCAAACACTAAATAACCTTGATCTGATAGATATGAGCATCACCTCAGGCTTGATCAACTGCATCCATCCATGCCATAATGTTGGAAGTCTGCTGGTAAGCATGACCAAGATCCTCCATAAACTTTTATGTCTTAGCACAAACGCTAGCAACCCACTTATCTGATTCTTGTGCCATCTTTCTCAAATCTTCCAAGCCACTGATTGATTCTCTAAGAAACTCATATGGAAGCTCAATCGTCAGATTCTCCTGTCCACAAGGACGAGACAAGTGTTGTATGTATCCTATCAAAGTCTTGTGCTCCTTTAATTTCTTGTATCTTCCTTCAGTCTGGAGTAATCTGTCCTTGAGTGCCAGGTAGGAGCTATCACATTCCTCAATTATCTATGCTCTTGTGGGGCGACCTAACTCCATGGTGGTGATCACGTAATTTTTTGGAACAGCGTCATTTCGATCACACTCAACCCTTGGTACAGCCACGTGAAGGGTGCGAGAGCCATCCTCATCTGTTGAAATCTTCAAAAACTTTCTAGCTCTCTTCTTTGTCAGAGGCGCACTGATCCTACTCAGGCATTCCTCCATCTCAACTATTGGATCAGTCTCATCAATGGGGCTCCTCCTCATTCTGTCCTTGAGCCAATCTGGTACTACCTGCTATAGGTCAGAAATAACAAACGGCTGCTCATTCCTTGCTTCCTCTTCATGAACCTCTTCTCTAACTTCATCCTGACGAAGCTCATTGGCTTCTATGGGATGAGTATCTCCTGAAACTTGGGCTTCTTGCCAGTAAATGTATCCTCTAATGTTGCCTCAAGCTCATGCTGGAAGCGTGTATCTGTAGCCGTTTCTCCATCTTCTTCCTGCTGGTTATCTCTGGTGGGCGCGTTGACACTTTGGCCAACAGATTCTCTTTGTCGTCACTGATTTGCCTCATGTAATTCCTATTCCTTATTCAATATATTTCTTTGATCAGCAAATAGTGAAACCTCTTGTATACTTGGAGAACGTGTCTCCAATGGTGTAGGTGATTCTACCTCAATTCTTGGAGACTCTGGCTGAACTAGTTCTTTCCTTCGTGGCTCTGGAGCTCGAGAAACCTACTTTTTCTTTGTAGTAATTGGCGTCCTATGATCTTCCATCAAATTATAAGTCAGAGGAATTGACCTACTCTTAAGCCTATTCACATGCTTCTCAACCCATCCTCTGATGAATGTCAAGACTAGTATGCAAAGTGTGTCCAAATCCGCAATCTCCAACTCTGACCAATCTGGAAGTGGGAGTGGTGTATCCCTTACTGCCTCATAATCTAGATGAAGAACATTCATGTCCTCGTCTACCTGGTTCGGCACTGGGATAATCTCGCATTCCCTAATCATGCTCAAAGGTAATCTTGAAAACATTCTTTTTCTTACGTCAACTTCATCCAATGCACCAGCCCAGTAATCTTCAATATTTGCTTTATGCATGAACTCGTCTAACAGTATCCATCTAATATTTCTGTGAGGATCATAATATTGCCTGCTGGTGTGGTAAGAAAGGTGGAAAAACTGAAGCTCATTTTCAGTTTCCTTGGCTGCCTGCAGTGAAGGACACACTCCATCCGAATCTCCCATGATGATTGGGAAGTCAAGTCCTCCCTTCTTTTTCTTCTGAATCTTATCATAGGCGATGAGTTGCCTAGATATTTCTAACATCAAGATCTTGTTTGTAGGGTATTTGCCTATTTTGCCAACCTATATGGATATGAAGAAAACCCTTGCAGCCTAATGTAAGTAAATTTTGGAAATTGGATGAACCAACACCCTTACCTTTCTATCAATTCCTGAGCTTCCTTCGAGATCCTTTGATGAGTCCTTTGTTGAAGTGATCTCGTTATGTGCATGGTGAAGGCGTCATTGACTCTCTTGTAATGAGATGTGCTTGTCAAGTGTAGCTGCGGACAAGCCTCATGAATCTTGAACTGCTGAGAGCCACAACCAATAGGCTCCTTGTATGATATTCCCCTATACTTCGTCCATACGAGCCAACATGTTGATGATGTATGAGACCATATAGAATGTTTTTGTTCTTCTTAAACTCCGGAGCTGCTCGTGCAAATTATCACTAATCATCACTGCCCAGTCAATATGCTCCTTGCCTTCCAACAGGAGGTTGATGTAGTAAAACATCCAAGGTTCAAAAATGAACGCATGGGGACATCCTCCGACTCTGTTGAGCATCATAATTAGATCACAATATTCCTGCTTCAAATCATCTGGAGATTATTTGCTTCGGCAACTTTGTCCAAGTGGGCTTGGGCTTGTTCATCCAACGAGAGTTAATCATATCGGCACATCTTTCAAATGTTGAAGTATACATCCGCTCAGCATGTTCTCTCATTTTGTAGATCATCTTCTTGTGTGAGGGAATCCCAAATGCTTCGCCAATAGCTACAGGTGTGAGGTTGGTGAACTTGCCATCCGGTGAAGTGATAGTCCTTCATTCTAGGTTGTAATAGTTAGCACACTTCATGATTAATTTCGGGTACTGAATTGTTGGTGGAAAACCAACAGCTGCATATAGTCCACTCCTGACAATATTGTGAGAAGTGATCAATGGACGGTGGCCTCCAATTCCCATCATTCGACATTTGAAAGCTTCCATATTGAAAGAGCCCAACTTCGTATCAGCCAACTTTCCCAACTTTGAAGCAAACTTCGACTCCGGTACAAAAGACTTGCTCAGCTTCTTGATCACAGCCTGTCTAGACGCATTTGCCTTGTTGGATTTAGCATTGTTTTCCTTGCCAGTTGCTCTTACTTCAGCCATTCTGCAAAACAAAAGATAGTCATCAGCAATTTAACTTAGAAAAATAAAATCACATTGGGGCTGCCAACAGATTTTCGAAATGAGAAGCTACAGCACTAAATTCCAACTTCAAACCTGGACTTCTCCTGCAGCAACTTCGAACTTTCAACACTTAGAGAATTCACTTGCAACAATAAAACTTCAGCACTTAGAAGAATTTGACCCAAGCCTGCTTTAGCACTTCTCAGCTTCAAATTTATTTCAAAGCTCAACTTCAGCTTCAACACTCAGCTTTTCTCACACTACAATCCTTTTCACTTCAGAGCTCAAGTCGAACTTGCTAGTTGATGGAGAAAAAATGAACAAACTCACAGCTCATATAGCCAAGTCGATTTCTAGAAGAAGCCAATTTTGGCAAAAATTCAAATTTCCCTCCTTAGACAGCTGCAACACTTGGCATTTGGCATCTAGAATATTTGACCTTCTAGAATTTCAAAAGATTCATCTCCACTGGTCTAGACGTATTTCACTTTAGCATTTTAAAACCGTCTTTTGAAAATATTAACTTCAACTGCATCCTCTTTAAGAAATTTATTTCACCAACTGAGGTACTAACACTTTGATTTCATCCATCTCTAGTTCGAGAAGATTATTCTCATGAAGAATTTGATCAAAATCATCTAAGCAATGAATTTCAAATTTCACCAATCAAGGCATTCTAACAACACCTTTTATTCCTTGCCTTAGAAAATTTTAAATTTTCCTTAGGAAATTCATCAATCAGGTGCCCATCAAAAATCTTCATCTCAAAATCCTTGGCGGGGTGTGGAAAATTTTAAAATCCATTCCTTGTCGAAGATGTCCAGTACCCAAAAGAAAATTCCCTTCAAAAAACATCAAATTCATGGGTCTACGAATGAAGGGGTTCATTTAATTTTTGAATTTTATACCTTAGAAAAAATATTATCCTCAAAATTTATCTTAATTCTTCATCTTTGGGCGTATTTTCTTGCTTTGCCTTGACAAATTTCATCAACCTCATGAAGTCGGCATATTCTGACTCCTTCTTGCCAATTTATCCATGCCTCGGTGAATTTCATCATCCTCTTTCAAACTTAGGCGTATTTCTCTAGAGGTGGAATTTTATGCCTTTGAAAAATTTCATCATCACACTTAGCATTTTATTCACCACTATCTCTCTTCACTTTAGGCGCATTTTGCTTGGGGTGGAGGAATTAACAACACTTAGAAACTTTTTCCTAGAATCATCTTGAACTTGGGCGCATTTTGCATGTCTAGGAGGAATTAACCACGCCTTAGCACGTCTTAGCTTCACTTTGAGTATGGGCACATTTGGGACCCTCTGCAGGAAGTTTCTAACACTTAACTTTTTTTTCTTGATGCCTCTTGAGCTAGGGCTCATTTCACTAGGTGCACAGGAATTTTCAACAACTTAAAAACCTTTACTCCACCCACCTTCACCTTGGGCGCATATTGGGGGTCAAGGAGGAACTTCCAACACCTAGAAACTTTTCTAGCTTCATATTTCCTCAAGGGCGCATCTAGGGGGTCAAGGGGGAACTTTGATTTGCCTTGGAAATTTTTTTATCACCATCTCTCTCCTTGGGCGCATTTGAGGGTAGGAGGAGTAATTAGCAACGTATTAGCACATTCTCTTCACCTTGACTAGATGAGGCCGCATTTAGGGGGTGGTGAAGGAAATTGCAATGCCTTAGAAACTTTTTCTTGTCTTTCACAGCTAGATAACATGGGCACATTTGGAGACCCCTGTAGGAATTAGCAACACTTTGAAATTTTTCTAGACTCCTTTCCATCATGGGCACATTTAGCATGTCAAGCAGGAATATCCAACGCCTTGGTTACTTCTTCCTTCACACATGTTGGAGATGGGCGCATTTCATGGCCTAAGCAGGAAGTTGCCAATACTTAGGAAATTTTCCAACCTTCTCCCTCACATTGGGCGCATTTGAGGGTGTGAGGAGGAATTTCTTCACTCAACAATTTTTTCTCCAAGCCAGCGTCTTCTTGAGGGCACATTTAGGGGGCTGAGTAGGAATTAACAATGCCTTAGAAAATTTCTTCCCATCTAGCTTCTGGCATGGGCGCATTTGGACTAGGCAACAGGAATTTCTTACTTGGAAACTTTTCAATCCTTCAACCAGCTTCACCTTGGGCACATTTCACAAGGGGTGAAGGAATTTGTTCAAACTTAGACATTTTTCTGGCTTGCTCGCTCTTATTTACTATATTTAGTAAGTTTATGATTTTCATTTCTCTGAAGCTTGGATTGATTTGGAATTCGCGCCACAGGATCCTCATGACCTAGTTGATCTGTTCACACTGCCATCTCGTGCTAACTTGCTATTTATAGCATGTTTCTTGAGGTGATTTACTATTTATAGTAACTGCTTAATTTCAGGACTTCTGCAACTACGTTTAACTTGAAATCTGACTGGTGTGATCCTCATGGGATGACTTGCCTATTCACACTGGCGCCTGCTGCTAACTTACTATTTATAGCCTATTTCAGAAATGCCTTACTATAAATAGTAAGTGCTCGGATTGCCTTCAAATTTTACCACTGGAAAGCTTAAAAGATACTTATCGTAGTGGGATACACCGGTTTTTGGAGATTCTAGCGTTTGACCCCTCATTTTAGGTCCCGAAGCTAGAAACCCTAATCTGACTTGCATGTTGCTCAAACGATCTTCGTTTGACCCCGTTTCTATTGCGTGTCACCCTATTCGTGATACTGAGGTGCTGGGCAGTTGTCGGAGTGGTCCTGCTAAAAATAGTAAGTCTCTGAAAAAGTGACCAACTCTGCTTGCATGTCGCATCACTATGTAGCTCTTGAAAAACCCATAAAGAATAACCTAACATGCATTGAAAAGTCCTGCATGGAAAACCTAAAAATAGCCTTTGAAGACAACTCTTGAAAAAGGTCCCAATCCTGGTTTGCATGTTACACCACTGCGAAGATTTTGAAAAACCCACAAAGAATGTCCAAACATGCGTAGAGAATTCCAACATGCAAACCCTAAAAATAGCCTCTGAAGGCTAAGTGTTGAAAGTTATCGTTTCATCTTGCATGTTATATCACCGTGTAGGTCTCAGAAAACCCAGAAATATTCTTCAGACATGCATCGAAAAACTAAGCATGTAAACCCTAAAATCAACTCCTGAAGGTGATACTAGCTAAAAATAGAAAGTTGTCAGATCTGGCTCAAATTTTGCAGACAAGCAGTTTGACGTGCTTTGGATGCAATGTGACGGAGAGAACCTCAAAAGTGCTAAGAAAATGCCCTAAATCAGGTACTTACTAAAAATAGTAAGTTGTCAGAATTCAATGAAATTTTGCTGGGACCCTGCTGGAAGCTTATTGATTGTAGTGCCAAGCTCAGCTTTCAATTTACTCACTCCATTTGACTTTAAACTGACTAGAAGATTCAAAACCCTAATTCTCGGACTTAGCCAAAATTTCAATTCAAGCTCAAGGACGAGCACATCCCAAGGAAGGCAAACAGCAAAAAGAGACAGAAAGAGAGAGAGACAAAACCAAAGCCAAAAGACGAGGAACAAAGCAAGAATTAGGGGGTCCCCATTTTGAATGGGGTGATGTGTGAAAAGGTCACAACATAAAGTAATTTGAATTTAATCGGTAATGGTGTAATTGTTAGAAAAATATATTATTTTTAAATTATTGTGGATAATTAAATTAAATTGGTGGATAAACTAGAAATAATTATGTATGATATTTAAATTAATTTATTATTTTGAGGAGAAAATAAGGCTAATTTAATCGGGAAAACTATTTTAATTCCAATTAGTGTTAAGGAATTTATTATTTGGATTATGAATTAATATTATTTGATCATGCAAAATTAAAAGAAATAAATAAATAATAATTTAAAGAATTGCATTATATAGAATAAAGTTTAATTTTAATTGTGCATGATGATGTGAAGTTATAAAAGAACCAAATATATTATTTTAGTTTTATTATCTATTGTGAATTCAAGAAAAATGAACATGCAATTTTAGAATCTAAAAATAAGTGATAGCCAATAATTCTTGCATGATGAAGATAATTTCAAAGAGAATAAATAAAATGGAAATAGGATTTTTTTAGACTAAAGCAAACATGCATAATTTAAACAACATTTGTGACAAAAAATCTATTTGCATAGAAAAGACTAATGAATTTCTTTATTTTTATAACAAATCCAATTGCATGAGCAAATTGAGAAAAGGATAAAATATGGGATTTGGAAAAGAAATGGTTCTCTTTTTGGGTGGATGTTTTTTAACGAATTTTTACAAGTGAAAATAAGGAGGCTTTTGGGAGAAAAGACATGGATGGAAATTCATACCCATTGTTGAATGGTTTTATACAAGGAAGCCTTCTTCACCAATCTTGGCTCACAAAATCATCCCATTAATCTCTAGTAACAGGCACTCGAGGTATGAATTCATAAGTTTTATTTTAATTTATTGATTTGAATTTCTTTTTATGTAATTGTAAATTTCGTTGAATACTTATTAAATGGATTTATTTTTTCAGATTTCACATGGATTGTTGATTATGAATTAGATCCCTATATCAAGCTTTGTAATTGAGGAATACATACCTATTGGGATTAGATTACTTATAACTCAATGTACAATTTATTTGCTTGATTGAAAAATATTTGAATTCAAGTGTTAATTTATATACTTAGCAAAATTCCCATAAATTTTTCAATGAGTTCAATAACTATACTTTAATAAATTTGTTATACTTATTATGAATGAATTCATATTTGCTTTCTAATAATTTCATAGTCACAATTCAAAACAGTTTTGGATTTAAATATGAGTATATTAATATAAGGTGTGTGTGAGTGTATAAATACTTTTATTAGGTATCTTATTACATGAAGATGGCATTTCAAATAAAGTCATATGTATACTTCCAATTTTCTTTCACAAATAAACTCTTTTAAATAAGTCTAATTTTTATAGTTCCATGGGCTCCCATAGAAAATACTCAGTGAACAATAATTTAAAACCACATTAATACGGAATTAACAAATCTTAAGTCCATTAAGATAGGAAGCAAAATTGATATTAAACAAATATTATGGCTTTGCTAAGTCCTACAAACCTCATGGATAGGCTGCAAGCTTAGCCTGTAAGCATTATACGTTAATCGGAAATCCCACATCATTTGTGATCTATGAGGTTCAGATAATTTAAAATGCAGATAATATAATGAAGTCTATTAGGTCACTAGCCCAGACATGTGCTTGAACTCCTATGTTTTGTCTAAAACAAGTTGCAAGCCCTTATTTTGCTTTCTTTGTCTTAACAAACTAAAATTAAATATCCCACATCCGAGAGGAATAGTGAAAAAATTTGCAAAGAGGATTGTCAATTGTTATAGTAAAATTGATCGGGCAATGATCTATCAGGCCTATGACTGTCATGGCCAAAACCAGCTTAGTCAAGCCACAGCTTCTCTTTAGAATTCTTTATTAATGATAAAAAAATCATCCCACATTGTTCGTAGGAAGTAACTTAGGTAGGTTTCAATAGAACGAGGTTCCATGTTGTAATCAAATGAAAAGAGCTTGGGGCTACACCCAACCCCCAACTCTTTTGTTTAACACTTTAACTAGCTATGTATGCCATACTCTCATGGATTAAAAGCTATTAACAAACCTAATCAAATTATCCCATAGTTAAAGCACATTGAGGTTGACAAGAGTTTAAATGTGAATTGAGTTTGATAGCGAAATAAATTAAAAGGAGATGGGAGCAATCAACAGTTTAACACCAAGCCTCGAGTTTAGTAGGTTTTAGGAATCAGGCTACCATGGGTCGTAGGTTTAAATAAGTTGTGAAGTTCTTTAAAACAATACAAAGAATGTCCTAGATGCATGAGAAACTAAGCAAGATCATTGTATAAATAGAAATTTCCATGTATATATAATCAAAGACATGGGGCAGGGAGTCATGCCCACATTCAATGTACCAAGGCCTTGCATTTGAGATCCCCTTAGTCACATTCCAAAGGCATCCTAATCAATTGTCAAAGACGAACTAGACCCCCAGTGAAGCAGGAGATCCTCCTCAATGTGGTCCACACCAAAACCATATTTTTATCATAAATTTATTTGAAACAAAATTAAGAAAACTTTGTTGAAATTAGAAGTTGAATATTTAGCTATCTTAGAAAACAAAATCCAATTGTCGCTACTCTATCCAGAGAAAGCAATATCCTAGAGAGGTTTGTGTACCTAACTTTTTCCAACTTGTTTTAACCCTTTTAAATCTACACAAACTAAATATTTAGACACCTTGATTCCATCAAACACTTGGGTAAACAAAGGAGGTTCCCAAAAGTTTGAGTGTGTGGTTGATGTGTTCCCCCAAAACTGGGACATGTCAACTTTATCAACTCAATAATATTTTCAATTCCAACTAAAAAACTAAAACAAGATTCAAAATTAATTTGGCATTTAGAAGAATCTTGTTTGGATTGTTTTCCTCCCTAAGCCTTTAGACGAAATTCTAAGGCAAGATGCAAACCCTTATTATTATTTTTCCTAACAAACGAAGACCTCGGTGCATTCCAAAAGCGAAATGCAATCTTCCAAGTGAGTAAAACTGGACCCATAAGTTCCCAACTTGCAAGTTTGTAGCCAAAGCACCATTTGTCTATCTTGTTTAAACAAAAGAGCCCATTCAGAGAGTCTATTTGGTTATTCTTATTGCCTAAGTATCTAGCTGACTTAAGTTTATGTAATCAAAATTTTGCAATTACGATTTGTTGTGTTTAAATGTTATATTTGTAGTTGAGCTTTATTTAATGACCAAGTGGATTGTTACACTTCTCTTAGAAGATATCCAATCCATCACAACACCTCGCTCTCTAATACCACTTGGTGTAGTCTAAGCAAGGGGATCCAATGAAAGACCACCTAAACCTAGCAGCCTATCACACTAGAACATGACATATGCCAAGCAAATGCCTCAACAAATGTCTTTTTATTGAACAAAATATTATTTTCCCTTACAAGCTACAACAGGCTAATAAGAAACCTATTTCCTACCCACATGCAATCTCGCAAACCAACCCACATGTTTTGTCAATTAAGGCTTATAGCAAACTAACTGATTTCATAGTTCAAAACTACATTACAGGACTAATTTCATCCTTTGCCCCTTGATTTTTCACTTGTCCATGTTCCCTCTCTATTTCAATAAACACCTACAACTATACTCTAGCCACCTCACCTTTGCAAGAAAAATCTCACCACTCAAACTCTAACCTTTGATGAGCACATAGTTATACTAAGAGAGGGGTAGTGGGGCAGGGGTGAATTAGTATAACTCAATTTTTACCAAGTTAAAACTTTATCAATCATAATAACATTATCTACTCAACATCAATAATCATGCACATGAGAAGAACACAATAACACACGATATTTACGTGGAAACCCTTACGAGAGAAAACCACAGCAAAAATATTGTTTTTATTAGACTTCTTTTTACAAATTCTAGAGGCACCAACCCCTCATTCAATTTGTGAGCACTAACCCACTGGAAGCACCAACTCTCACCTTTGAATTTGTAAGCACCAACCTACTAGAGGCACCAACCCCTCAGTTCATAGGCACCAACCCCTCAGTTCATAGGCACCAACCCCTCAATTCGTAGGCACCAACCTACAGGAAGCACCAACTCCCTTTGTAAGGCACCAACCTTGACTAACTCAAGGCACCAACCTCTATGATGAACTGAAAATAAAATCTGTATGAATGGACTTATTCACTATTGATCTGCACTTTCTCTTCAAATTGATTCCTCCTTTGTGCCGTATAATGCTCCTTTAAAGTTCACACAAACTCTTCTTTGTTATTTCTGCTTTTCTCTATTACTTACTCATTCGAATTTTCCTTCATAAATATCTCCTTGTTGATGATATCTTCCTCACAAATTCGATGCAATTATTCTCATATATCTTCCTTCTTAAATCTATATATATCCCTTGTCAAATCTGCTCATATACTCTTCATGAATAAATTTGTTGACGTGTATTTGATATATCTTTAATACTCCACACACACAACTTCTTCACTTGAATGATCTGCCTTTATATCTTTAATGGTTCTATGAATGGATGCAACTCTTTGAAATGGATACAACCATTTGAATAGTCATGTCTTTCACTAACAAATCTGCCTTAACTCCTTACAATCTCCTTAAATAATCTGCAAATAATCTTCTTAAACTTTGCTCATCATTTGCTTGGTGTATATGATATACTTATATATCTTTTTTCACCACACACATCTTCACAATAACTTACAAAACGATTTTATATCTTCATATTTAAGTGAGGAGACACAATACTTCATAAGGGATGTGTTGCTTTCCAAAGAAGGCACCCTCCCATTAACTACATGCCTTTTTGTTTATGCTTAGGCATCCTTTCATAATCGCTACTATTCCTTTTTGATATAAACTAATCACTAATGAAGTTGCTGCTATTAATTTGTGTAATCGCTGCACTTTATAAGTATGACTAAGACAGATTGTCTTATTTATATGTAGCGCACCATATGGAAGAAGGTCAGCCAATCTTTAATTTGTATTTAATAATTTATCTTTGTTTATTCTTAACAAACTTTGTCCTTTTATAAGCGCTGCCTTCAAACTTTGTTTTATGCAAATCGTTGTCTATTTTTTTGTCTTTATTCATTTTTGTTTTATTCACAGATTTGTCTTAGTGTTTTTTGTCCTATCTGCTGCAAAGAAAAACTTTTTGATTGCTACCTTATGAAATATGTTCCTTTGTTAATTATGATTGCTGCTTTATGGAATATAATTGCTGCTTGTCTATTAATGTTTATTTACATAAGTCACTTGCTTTATAATCTAAATCATCATTGCTGTCATATTAATATTGATGTGTATTATATGGAGAATCGGCCACTTTGGAGACTTGGTTTGCCATACTTCTATGTAGTCGCTGTTCATTATATTTTAAAAACTTAACATAATAATGATTGTGTAAGCAGCTGTTCTCTTTTCGGCCTGCATGTTTGTGCATTAATTTTCCTTTCAACTTATCATGACATCAATGATAATGATGGCAACTGTTTCGTCTATCAATCTTCAATTAATGAACTCCTTGACATCAATGACAATCAAACCAACAATCTTGCTTATACACTTTTGACAACAATGATAATCTTGTCCATATAATTTTTATATCAATAACAAACTTTTAACAATCTCAACTGAGCACCTTTGACATCAATGACAATATTTCCAACAACATTTTCTCCATCGGCTATCCTCAAGTCAATCCCCCTCTCTTTTCCTAAGCAAATAATCTCCCTTTTTTCCACTTGTTATCCCCTACTTTGCACAGGAATAAATCAGTGGTTTTATTCTCACACGGAATTGTCACAAAAACTGCTACCATTTTTCCTCTTCTTGATCAGAATATTCTTTTGTTTGCCTTGTATAACAATTCAACTGCAACTACACTTAGCTAGAAATGCACACTACTGCCAGCAAATATCCTTGATAGGAAAATGCCTGCCCACATGACTACGAACAGTCACCACCTCAAGAAGATAACAATCATGCAAAAGAGGACGAACAACTGCCAAAAGATGATGACCTTGATGTCCAAACACCATCCTCACAACCCCTATAGGGGACAAACAGTCCACCAAGGAATATACAAAATTGCCATTCAAAGGGAAATAACAAAATGCTAGGTGCCAACAAGCAAGAATAGACATAACCAGAAGAAGAGAAAAATTCGCCATCCAAGAAAAGAAACAACCATTAGTTGTCACCTCCACATCAACATCAAATAGTTGCCACTCAAGAAAATAGCAGTGCACAAAAGAGGATGAACAATTACTAAAAGATGATGACTTTGATGTCCAAATGCCATCCTCACAACCCCTATAGGAGACAAAAAGCCATCATGGAATTCATAGTTGCAGCTAAAGCTGTCCCAATTGCTAATGAAATGACTTAGGAAAATGCTAACAAAGTCACACAAATGCAGATACTGACAAAGTGCACAATGGGCTAACAAGTGTATTATCTTGCTAAAGAAATGAAATTGAAATGCTACACAATATGTAACTATGTTTTCTTTACTACCGAAGTCAACTCGAACATTATTTCACCTCTAAACTCCTCCGAGCATGGCCAAAACATGCACACAAACCCAAAATTCTCTCAATCGCCCTTATTCTGTTTTTCACAATGCATGATTGCTTGTGGATCCAAATGCTCTTGCATCACAAACAAAAAGTCTTCACCCAAGAAAAAGACTTTTAGTCAAATGATTCTCAAATCTCATTCAAAGGAGGTGGCTTAACACCCTAGTTCACTTGGTAATGATAGTATGCAGTTGGTTGGTGGATGACCTATATGGTTTGGGGATTGTAGGGTTTGTTGGCTTGGTGTTTGGATTTTTGGTCTATTATATGTTTTCCTTTTTTTGGTTGTTCAATATTTGCTTGTGATCTTTCTTGAGCGAGGGCCCCTATAGAACCCTTATTAAATTATCAAGGAAAACAATGGTAGAAACAAACATGAATGAATATGTCTAACAGAAATTTAAATTGGCTGTAAGAACAGTAGAGCTCAATTTACTACCAAATATGCTATTGTGCATATATCAAAATCTCAACAAATGAACACAAAAGCATGCAATTGCCCAAAACATGATTTACACATTCAAGTTTTTAAGGCTTTCAACCACCTCAAGTAGCAAAACTTGCCAATAGAAAATGTGTATACAAGCCAAATCCCTTAAAAGGATAACCAATTGTGGCATTGTATCACAAAGTAGTGAAATTGATGCAATATAGAGATATTGTAAGTAGCAATGTATGCAAAACAAAAATACTTTTGCACGGTTTACAACTAAATATATTTTCAATGAGTGATTACAAAAGGACAAAAAACAAAAGAGCATGGCTAGAATACATGTGCAAATCTAAATGATGCCTAGCCAAAGAAATAAAGAAGGAGAATGTGAAATGTTAACATAAAAGACCTTCAAGTACCTGACACCAAAAAAAGGAAGATGACTATAAGTGATTATTTGAGTTTAACCAAGACTCCAACAGCCCAATCCAGTTTTCTCTGCTGCTCACTTTTGCCAGGAGGTTCAAGTAAGGCATCCAGGCTTCAACCTCCATTATCATCAGCAGCTGAATATCTCAGGCTTCAGTGCCAATTAGCAAAAAATTTACTCCTTGTGCAGAGCTCTGAGCTCATCTACTCCTATCCCTAACACTCGGAATGGTCCCTCTTATTTTGAGATTCCTCTCATTCCCAATAGGCTCCCCTACAATCAACCTGACAGTTCCACAAATCCCAAAAGGTCTAATGATGAGAGTAAGGAAAATTTTGCCTTACTCATGCCTACAAGTTACAACACCTTCACTGCCAGCATTCAAAATGTTGGCAAGAAAATTAATAAAACGGGGTAGATATTTCTTTCATCAAGAAATTGATTGCTCTATTGGAGAATCATTTTCAACATCAAAAAGATTGTATCAAAGTTTTGCAGGAGTATGTGCAACACCAGAAAGACCACCTCCTCTACTTAAGCCAACACTTAAGCAATTCCAAAGCACAACTGACATCTTTTAACAGCTTCTCATGCCAGAAAGAAACAGGAAGAGTCTTGCAGTGGTTATGCAACAAATTGCCCAGCAGTCTCACAACAAAAGACATGCTGCGCAGCCTACAACCTTTGTGGAAGCATCCATCCTTGGCTCAGAATTGAATCTCTCGCTTTATAGGCCTGTTCCAATAATTGTTGCCCCTTAGTGGACCTTCAGAAATGTAATCACATTGCTATGGAGGAAAGAGTCGCTAACAGTGCTTGATACCTAAAAGTTACAGACTCCTAGTGAAAAAGGGCCAAGAATCTGTTGTCAGAATACTGGAAGAGAAACATGCCTTACAAATGAGAAAATTAAGCATATTAGAAAAAAGTTCTTACAATAAACTCAGTCCAAGATTTAATAGTTAGGCTAAATTAATATAATGCATCTATATTGTGAACAGGTATGACTTACAATGAATGCTTAATATAGAAGACACTAGTATATATGGCAATTTATAATGAGTTTTGAGTAATATTGTCCAATTTTCTCACAAGTCTGACACCAAGACATATCATTTTCACTTTTGAAATTCAAACATTTAAGTTTGCTAGAACAAACTTGCTGGGATGATGGGATCACACTTACCATCGCACTGTTATAATAGAGATCTGGGTTGTTTGCCAACTCATCCTTTTCCTGAGAATTAGAATGGAATACTAGATTAATAAACCAAACATCTTACAAAGGCTTTTCTAACTGATAATTTATGAGATATAATTTTCTTATTCCATAAATTAGCAAATGATAATAACTTCAAAACAACAAAGGCACCTAGCTTGTTCTTCCTATCTCTTAGGGATGCAATGGCATATACTAACTTGGATGCTCTAATTAAGAGTTCCATTTCAAGAACATGAGTAGACTAAAATCAATACATACAGCATTTTGATAAGCTTTAAGAGATTGAAAAAGCTTGTTTTGGTCCCATGATCCCGTAATAAAAAAGCTTGATAAGTAAGCATTGCCCAAAGCATCTGTGATCAAGATTACCAGTCAGCCATAGCAAGAAACAAGTCTAAGGAGTAAGTGTTAGAAAGATCCAATGCTGAAACAAACAAGTCTAAATTTACTAGTTTTAACATGAATATGGATGCCTTACAAATATGAAAAAAAAAGAGATTATTATAATGTCCAACAAAAGGATAGCAAAAGGAGCATTAGTATAGTAAACAACAAAGATAACAACACATGAGAAAATGGCAAAACACATAATAATGGTCAATGAGCACATAGACAACACAGGTCAACATGCATTTATGTTAAAATTATAATTTGCAGCATAAAGATTTCTGACACCTGACCAATTACCAGAGTTTGTCCAAGTTTTGGGGATGGAGAAAAAATTTCTTGATTTTAGAGATGGCAGGGGTAAACCTATATATATATATTTGAACTTCAAAATATAAATAAACTAAAAAATTAACTTAAACAAACTAAAAGCTGCTGAAATTTTTAAAAGGAAATAAAGAAGTGTTGTAATTGCAATGACAATCCATTGATTTACATGTATGTTGGCCCTCTTATCTTTCATTCAATCAAAGAAAGGCAGATTTCTGGATATTTTTGTTCTCATTTGCATATGTAAAAAAGCATTAAAGTGATATACAAGTAACAGCACATAAAAAATGTAACAACCATTCATCTCCCGTACACCTCAATGCTCAACAGAGTCTCAAGACGGCACTAACAAGTCTCAAGGAGAGGGGACCAAGGGCCTAGATTTAGGAACGGCAGGGGGATGACAATGCAAATATATATAAAATTCTTTAAAAAATAGTTACAACAAAATATACAAGGAATTACTTATGAAACTTTGAAATACTCAAACATACTTGATATTGTATTGAATGAACAATGAAAATGCCAAATATCCATTTACTTATATTATATTCAAAATGATGATTACATTCAAAAATACAGTTGGCGAATGGCCCAATACCTCAAATCATTATTCATTCTCCAAAGCAATACCAACCAACCTTGTATGTGCTACATCTTCATCAACTTGTGTTGGCTCCTCTGGCTCTACTTGTGGCAATACTATTCTTTGCCACTAGAGCCCTAACTTGACCTCCCTTGCATGACAATTTTGGGTCCAATCAGTGACCTTCTAAGAGCTTGCAGTAGGAAATTATGAAGCACCCAACCTCCAATAAATGTTGACCACTTCCAAGCAAGTCATGAGCAAATAAACAAACCTTTCCAAATATTAATATTGTGCGCCTTATCAAACAACGTTAGCACGATTCCTTAATTTTGTCCAACGCTACCCTTTGTAAATTCAATGCATTATACATGTAAACAGTTTGGTAATAATAAGGTGTATTCGCCATTGATGAAGGAATATATACATGCCCAGCTAACAATATTTCTCTCCAAAGCTTGCATCCATAAATAATATAGCCCACGATTTCAAATATTAATCATCGGAAATTTCAAAGTAATCTCAATTTGCAAACTTGGAACCTCCACAAAAACCCCAACTCTAAAGTCTCATCCAATATCAGAAATTTGTCTTCTCTGAAGACTTCACAAATTTCCCAAATCGATTAATCGATCATTGAAGTACAATTGTGAATCTTGAATGAATCTGCCCTCTAATGGATATGTATTTCCATCCAAATCCACCCTGAAACTAGAGGTTTTTCATTCTCAAACTGTGCTTGAACAATCACGTTCAGTTTCCACCCCTGTGGTATTCAGAAAATAACAAATATCCAATCTGCTCAAATGAAACCCCTCAACCCTCTTTTATAATCCTCATGGTAACTTTCCAAAATAAAAATTATAAAAATTACTTTTTAAATATTTATTATTTTTCCTTATAAAAGTGACTTTATAATATTTTATTTTAGTTTTGGCCCCAGGTGAAGTCACTTTATTAAAATAAAATATTCAACTTATAAACATAATTAATTAAATACAAGTTGCCTTAAAAAAAATTAATTTAGACAACTTAATCTAATTAATTAAATTATTTCTTCTTTGAATACCTAGGTCGAAAATGGGGACATTACACATGCTTTGCAAGAGTAGAATCTTAAAACAAGTGGCAAAGGGATTTGGTGGCAAGTATTTGACGCACAAGGTAAATACTTGTAATCATGGCATTCATCATCAAGATGTCAATATTAACAAAAAATTGAAAAGTGTCTGCACAGAAATAACTTGAGTGGCATTAAGAATCACCACAAAGAAGCTATAGAAAGATTGTGATAGGTGGGCTGCTGGGGGATGAAAAGACTTATAGACAGATGAACTCACTAGACAAAAAATATAAGTGGTCACATGGCCCTTAATAGTGATTAAAAAAAAGTGAGTGGGAATATAGATGGCATGATATAACATCAATATAAAGAAACCTAAAAGGTTAACATATTTTTCTTTGTGGGTAATTTGAATTTCAGATCATGGATTAGGTTGGACATGGCGTGTGGGGATATGATTCACATGGATGGTTAAGGCTTGACCACTAAGGATTGAGGGCTCCAAATTAGGAAAAGAACTATGCACATAACATGAGTATACTAATATGTTACAACTAGAGTTGGGGATGATTTCCCCGAGTAAAACATTGTTTGGATTAAGAAGGGGAGGCTATTTTGACAATTCTAAAAACAACAGTATTCGTCACTGTTATCATCATTGCAAAGTTGGCAAGGAGGTCAATAACATGGTTATGCTGATTTCAGCAGTTTTAAATAATGGCCTCTTCCATCTTACTAAGATTCGAGACAATTACTCAAATTATATATATCTATTCTCTAGTTTTCCCTCAAGGACAGACATTAGACCCCACTGCTAGTAATTCTGACAAGAACTTTGAATACACAGTTTATCAATTGGGCAATGACTTTAATAGCAAGGGTGATCCATGTGTGGAGGGCTCGCAATGCAGCAAAATTATTGATTTGAAAACAATTTGTCAAGTGAAACTAAGAGTGAGCTCTCTTTCCGTGTCTTAGTTGCTCCCTTCATGCAAACTATTCCTGGGTTGTACCTGGTTGATTTGTCAAGGTTCAATTTGTGAAACCCATTTGGTGGTACCATGGTAGGCACTAGGATTTTTTCAAGGGCATGTGTCAATAATGAAATCTATGATGAAAAGGGACCTGCAATTAAGAGCAATCCTACAACCCATCATGTTGAAAGACTCAAAAATGCCACAATATCCCTTATGTATTTGGGCTTTAGTCTGAGTTATCAAATGACCAAGATTATGTTTTTGATTCTTGGAAGTCCTTAAATTCCACTCTCTCCATTAGAGGCCCAAGCATTTTGGTTTGTTTTTGCTGTTGTCTCTCTCTCGCTTTGTCTATTTGGGGATGTACTTTGATTGGGTTTTTGGCCGGTCTTTAAAATTAGGGTTTGATTCCTTCACGCCAATTTGAGGTCAAGCAAGGAGAATAAATTGCAAATAAAGACTTATGATTATTTTGGATTTCTATGTTGAATATTTTTGTCATTTATGTCAAAGCTGCCTCTGGAAGCACTCCTCTATCTTTGGTCGACGGCTTCAGATATTGTGTATTAGGCGGCTTCAAAATTATGGCACTGGCTAAATATAGCCTACAACTGAATTTTCAATTGTGGTCAAATTGAGTTGTGGTGTATTCGCAAATGTATTCAAAAAATTTGTTATGCATAGTCTTTTTTTTTTGCAATAGTAACTGTTACCTGATTTTTTATGGAAAATCAGAAGAAAAAAAATATAAGGAAAATATTTTCTACAAAAGAAAGTCAAAGTCAAGGGAAGAAAGTCAAAGGAAGTCAAAGTCAACACCAATGCCAAAGTCAAAGGAAGAAAGTCATTTATCTACAACGGATAAGGATTGAAAAATATCTTATCCACAACAGATAAGAATTGAAAAATATCTTATCCACAGAGGATAAGGATGACAACTCAGAGGATAAGATTGACAACTCAGAGGATAAGATAAATCTTATCTACAAGGGATAAGGATTGAAAAATATCTTGTTTACAAGGGATAAGGATTGAAAAATATCTTATCCACAGAGGATAAGGATGACAACTCAAAGGATAAGATTGACAACACATAAAGCAAAAAGGAAAATCTTATCTACAGAGGATAAGGATGACAACTCATAGGAAAAATATCTAAAGTCAACATGACTTTTCGATTTTAGACTCTCAAAAATCTATAAATAAGAGGCTTATGTTTGTTGCAAAGCATTGGAAAAGTTTATTGTGACAAAGTGACATTCAGTCCTTTAATTTTTTCAGTCAAAATCAAGTCTCTACTTCTGTAATATTCTTCATTGATTGCATCTTCAATCTTGTTTCATTTGAAATAATGGTTGATTGTATGCTTGTGATGTAATATTTTACTGTTTTTCTAGAAAACAGCCATTGTAGCAGCCTTCATGACTCAAATATCAGTATTTTTGCCTCTATTTGTTTCAATTTTCTTTGTGTATGAAAGAAAAGCAAGTATTATTGTGAGTTCTATGACTCCTTGATTGTTGTTGTTCAGACCTCTTAACCTCTTCTATGCCAAAATATACAAAATCAGTCCTCTTATGCTTGATATCTTCATGTCTATCAATTGGTGTAGGGCTGCCATCAATGGGTGATGTCATATCATTGACTTTCTCATGATCAAAAGCTCCTAGCTCATAGGAATGATGGGACATAATGCTACTGTCATCAAACAAATCAGTAATGACATCATGCCATTGTATAGTGTCTCCTTCATCATGTTTAGCCAAAATACTAGTGGCTGCTCCACTAAGTAAATAATCAACTTTCCCATCCAATTTTTTGTCTTCATGCAGCCGCTCTAATGTACGTGCTTCATCTTCAACCATCATGTGCTCTTCTTCAATCTTAAAGTCATCATGAAGTGTCATGTGCTCAACATCTTTCTCCATTCTGCTCTCCTTAGGATCAGTTGTATGCTGGTCACTAACTGCTGAAAATTCATCATAAAGACTCTTAGATATTTCACTTGTAGATACATCATGTTGCTCCTTCTTTTGGTCTTGTGATGTAGACCTTTTAAAAATGGATGCCATATACTATGTGAACCCTAGTTGTGAAACCAATTCATCCATCCTTTTCTGACTCAATCTTAATTCTTCCATCATGGCATTCAATTGTTTAATATCCTCTTTGGAAAACATGGTGTCCAACTAAAATAACTATTAACAAATCTGATTACCCAACAGGCTGGCAAGAACTTTAACTCTGATACCACTGTAATGTCACTTGCTAGATTTGACCTTAAACTTGCTGATTAGAACCTTGGGAATTTTGTCAAACACTTGCCAAGCAAAATCTGTACTTGCTGATTATAAACTCTTTTTGGTTTTTGATGTTATGAGAGAGCATATGCATTCATAAATCTCTAACTGTGAGGTGTAATTGACTGAATTTTGAATGAGTATGCAAAGCAACTATTGATATATGACTTCCAATGCAACTATATGACTGAAAATATACATCTACAGCCAAGGGACATTAATGCAAACACTTGGCAAGCAACCTAAATGACTGAATTCTTATGTAATAATGCAACTACCGCAATTAGCATTATACCAAACACTTATCATGCAATCCTAGAATATAAATGATGATTTCCAGCTATTCGCATTTAGACAAACAGTTGTCTTGCAAACTGAAATGTAAGCTACAACAAATGACAATTTGTCAAACATATGACATGCAACCTTATAACTCCTTATTGCTTGATGCAAAACTGAGTACAATGTTATTACATAAACTTGCCAAGACTCTTGGCTTTACAAGTCTCAATATTATGCAACTGCAATCTGAACTATATGACAGCAATCTAAATATATGATAGTGTTGCAACATATACAAAATGATGAAAGAACCTAGTCACAAATGCTGATAGGATCCGATCAAGTAATGGCAGATTTGGCAGTAATAATGATGTCTCTCCAAGGAACAATCGCCCTCAATAAGAGCCGCCCCTGTTTTGCCTGTGCAGCCTCCAAATAAATTTGTAACAGCCTCCAAACTCTTTCAATTGTTACCAAACATCATTGCGATGGCCTCTAAATTGCAGCGCTCCAATACCCAAATGAAATTGCAGCCTTATGCGGTCACAAGCAGCAAAAATCTGAGTATAAATGTGCAGGTCCACCCTCGTAACAGCAACAGTAAACTCCACAATAAAGGTCTTCAGACTTGGCAAAATACTAAGTCCAAATCGTCCCAAGCAATGCCCCTAAATTCTGAAAATGTTCTTCAGTAATTTCTCCCAAACGATTTCTCCAAATGAAAGCACAAATCAAATACACCAAATTTGGCCAAAGGCCACAATATTTGCACACTTGAGAAGACTGAAATATCTCCTCCAAATTCACCCAGCTAGGTTTGGTATTTCACAAACGAAACCGGAACTCTCTTCAATGAAGCACAAATGGAAAGACTAAAATATCTTCCCCGCTATCCAACTAGGCTTGATATTTCACAAATGAAACTAGGACTTTAGAGTCTTCAAACCCTCGAGCCAATGAAAGCATTCAAGCTCCCTTTCTACCACGCAGGTATGTAAGAAGTAGTAAAATCCAAATGTGCTTAAATGACTAGCAATGAGCTTCTTATATACTTTTTCTAACGCATCTCCAAGAAGTTTTTAGAAATATTATTATTTTATTATTTAGTGACTTTATGATATAATATTTTATTTAGGCACTTTATTAAATTAATTAAATATAAAGTCATCCTTAAGATATTATTTATTGGAATAACTTTATAAATAATTAATCTAATATCTCCACTTCATTTAATTAAAATAATCAATTAAGCTATCATTTTGATATATTATTACTTTTGGACAACTTAATCAATTAATTTAATTAAATCACCATACCTCCAATTCGTGGACATGACACATGCAAATGGAAAAAGAGCTTTTGAAAACAATACCAAAGTGATGAATGCCATCCTCTATGGTTTGGAAATATCTGAATTTGTTAAGGTCATGCATTGTGATACAGATCATGAAATTTGGGACAAACTTCAGAAAACTCATGAAGGAGATGATAAAGTCAAGAAGGCAAAGCTTCAAACACATAGAAGACATTTTGAGAGTCTTAAGATGCAAGAAGAAGAGAATGTTGTTACATATCTTCTACGTGTAGATGAAATTGTCAACACAATCAAAGGCCTAGGAGAGAAGATTGAGGAGTCGATAGTTGTTCAAAAGATCTTAAGATCCCTTCCTTCGTGTTTTGATGCAAAGGTATCTGCTATTGAGGAAATGAAGGACCTTGACAAGTTGACAATAGATGAATTACATGATATTCTCATAGCTTATGAGATGAGAACAATTCATGATCAATCAACCAAAAAGGAGGCAGCCTTTAAAGTTTCAAAAAGGGAAAAGACTTTGAGCTTGCAACTAGTGATAGTTCAGATGAAGATTCAGATACGGAAGAGGTTCATGAGAAACTTGAAGGAGGGTTCAAGAAAATACAAAGGCAAGTTGTCTTTCAAATGCTTCAACTGTGGGAAGGTATGACATTTTGCAGCCAAGTGTCCATATGAGAAGAATGAGGACAGCTACAACGAAAAGAAGCCCAAGTTCAACAACAAGAAGTATGGAGGAAAGGAGAAGTCTCGAAAATTCAAAAAGAGTCTTTATTCCAAGGATGAAAGCTGCTCATCAAATGATGGTGAAGAATCTTCTACAGAAGTTCTCTTCATGGCTAAAGCAGAAGACCTCACTGAAAATGAAGAACATGCAAATCATTTTGATGAAGAAGGAGGAGAGGTGTGTTAATTTTAGGATCAGAAATGCAAATAAGCAGATTATACAACACATAGAACAATGAACACAGTATTTTACCTTGAGAAAACCGTCCTACTCGAGGGAGAAAAACCCAACAAGATATTCTCTTATAAATCAGAAAAATAAGTGTAGGAATAGCACTCAAAATCAAGCCCTAGAAAGGTCGAATACAATACGATGGATCTGCACTTGACGATGGTGTGATTTCCTTGATTACACAAAATATTAATCACTTCTCCTTGAGTCGAATCTATTGTGCTTGAAGGGCAAACCTGCTACTAAAGAAATTCAAATTGGAACGGAATGAATTGATGCTTAATGTGGAGACATCTTCTCCTTTATATAGCAAGCTAGGTGACCTTTCTTCTAGGGTTGACCTAGAAAGTATAAAACTTGTTTTACAAAAAGAAAGGTTGACTTGCCTTTGATTAATTTGCTTAGGGAAATACCTCCCACAACTATAAAACACTAACACTCCCTCTTAGCTAGTGAGGTATTCTCAAATATCCTCGTCATGAAGTCTCTCAACATGACGTCCACAATGGCTACACCCAATTGCGGAAAGCACAACTCAATCTCAGAGATGTGATCTTGTACAAGGGATTTCACCTCATATTTCTTAGTCTCAGAGAAATATACACTACAAGAGCTTTCACCTCATACTTCTCCGTCTCAGAGAAATATACGCTACAGGGGCTTTCACCTCATATTTCTCCGTCTCGGAGAAATATACACTACAAGGGCTTTCACTCATATTTCTCCATCTCAGAGAAATATATATTACAACAAGTCTTCATGATGATGTGACTCCCTCTAGAGCTCCAAGTATCTGCATCAACCTCCTCATCCAAGATTGCCTACAATGCTTGCCTTAGAGGAATGGTTTCCACCGCACACCTCCGGCACTACTGACTTGCGAGAGTCCAAGACTATCCTCAACCTAATCCCAAATCACCTTATTCTAAATAGGTTTGTGGTGCTACCAATGTCAAAACAAGGTTGATTGCCTTGTGCAATTCCGTTCTCTGCAACTGAAGAGGCCTTTCAAAGACTTAGCACCTGGCCTTGCAACACTGGAACCCACTTAGCTGACACCTTCACTTCTTCTGAGTGAGTCACTCTAGTTCCTTGAGACATAGGACTCCATCTTGCTAAACACAAAACTCCCTCTTGATCCCTGCCTCATTATAGAGATTGCAAAGAAATCCTCTGGAAGTGAAGTCCCTTAAATCCTCTTCCTGGACATGATCTCAACTCGTGCCTGGAATTTAACTCCCTCTGAATGGTAGGAGTGTAATTGAGGGATGAATCCATATCCATAGGAGCCTCCTGCTCCTCACTGACTAATCTTCAAGAATCGTCACCTCAAATAATGAGGTCTTCAATATATCTTCAAATAATCCAACATCCTTTTGCTCCTCGATACATCCTGCATTTTAAAAAGATTAATAATAGTTCATAAAATCAAATTACCCAGATACAAATGAAGCATGTAGTCATCTAGCAAATATCATTAGATAGAACAATTAAAGGAATGATACATAATAGAACTTATCTTTGTTGGTACGTTGCAGCTATTTTTCTCCTCCCAACAACCATATCCTGCTATAATTTCCTGCTTAACTCCACATTTCATGGGAGTAGCACATTGTTCATTATACAGATTGATAACCTTATCCGCTGTACAGAAGGAGGCAACAATCTGAATGCTTCCAACAGCATCATTTTCCACTTGAGTGGCTTCCTCATAAACCACCTTTGCATCAGTAGTGAAACCCTGCATAAACTTCACTTGCACATATCCTTCAAGACTGTACACGTCCAATCCTGGCCACTATTATGTTAATTACGAATCTTCAAATTTTACAACTCATGAAGTTGGGTGCATTTTGCGTGTTCTAAATTACTCGATGCTCCAATATAAACTCATATAATTCTGGAATGTCCTATTCCCATGCTTTTATGATACCCGACTAGAATAGGATAGCAATTTAATACATGTCCAGTATCAACAATAACCGCGTTCTGCATACAAGAATAATGAATGCGATATCACAACAATTAGCAATAGTGAGATGCCAGTGACTCTAATGAATGTCCTCGATCCTCCGCCAAGTAGCAAAATGACCAAGTGGCTTCAACAATAATGGAAACGAGTGCCAATCAACATAAACCCCTGCATTCAAGAATCCGTCCAGGATCGAAGAAGTATCTTCAACGACCTGTTGTGACCTATTTCACACCTCGCCCCATTGCACATGGGGACCCTCGCCAGTCTGTTTTTAGGGTTTAGTTTTGAGTTGCATTTTCATGAGATCTTTCACTCTGTGGTTTATAGTCTGAGTCGGGAGTCATCCCCTGAGCCACGTTGTGATTTCAAGCATTGAGTTGCGCGTAAACGTCATAGAAGTGTTCAGAGGACCCTGCAGACGAGGATCGCCTATGCTTTCGTCCAATTCTGACACTTGCTACTTTTTAGGGATTTTGCTTTTTGCTTTTTGCTTTTTTCGTTTTTGGCACTTTTAGGCCATTTGGGAATTTACTATTTTTAGAAAGTTGCTTTTTCGCTTTTTTGTATTTTTAGAAACTTTCTATTTTTGGCAAGTGCCACAGTCCCCACCAGTCACAGAGTCAAAGTTTCCATTTTTAGACTAGAGAGCATGCAAAAATCACCCAAAAAATCTAAAAAGCAAGGAAAAAGCGTGTAAAAATCTGAGTGAAAAATCAAAAAATCAATCAAAAAGCATGCCTTTTGGGTCAAAAACCACACAAAAATCATAAAAAAGCATGCAAAAGGCAATCAAGAAATCAGAAAATCATTTAAAAAGCAGGCCTTTTTAGACAAAAATCTGGTAAAAATCAGACAAAATCTGACAAAAAGCAGTGTAAAAATCAGATGATAAGCAGATTGAAAGCATAAAATTCTGAGAAACTCACCCAGCAATGGATGAAAGATAGCACAAGGTTCAGAAATTCGCCTAGCAGCTGATGAGAGGGATGGCAAGGATCATGGAAAGTCCGACCTGCCTATTGGAAAGCCTTCAAGAAAGTCCGCCCTGGCAAATGGCAAGACACATGGAAAGTCCACCCACCCCCCTGAGCAAATGGAATGAGTCTTAGAAAGTCCGCCTTGGCAAGTGGCAAGGAAGGCAGAAAGTCCGCCCTTGGTAGATGGAAAGACACATGGAAAGTCCGCCCTAGCAAATGGCAAACATGATGGAAAGTCCGCCCACCCCTCTCAAGCATATGGAAAGGAACTTGGAAAGTCCGCCTTGGGTAGTGGAAAGAAACTCTTGAAGTCCGCCTAGCCTAGCAAGAGGAAAAAAATTGAATTTTTGACTAAGTGTTGGCAAGAGGAATGGAAGGAGGAAAGTTCGTGCTTGGAAGAAATAGTAGAAATTTTGACTAAGTATATGACAAACACATGGAAAGAACTCTCTCAATTCCGCCATACTTAGAAGATTGATGAATAAACTCCTAAGGAGGTTCACTTTGTCTATGAAAATGGAAGAAGATACTCCAAGTCCGCCATGGGATGATTGGTGAAGTAAAAATAAAATGGCAAAGTATGAATGTGCTAGAAAGAAATGAAGGTTTGCCTAGCAAAGTGGGACACTCAAGGAGAAAATTGTGAAATGGCTAAGACATAAAGAAGTCCGCCATGGCAAGGAGAAAGAGAAAAACCCATGAGAAAATTGCAAAAAAAATTAAAATAAAGCATGGGTAAGGCAAAAATAAAGAATTAAAGGTTGAGAAAATCGAAAAAATCACATGAAAACCTTTAATTATTTTTCAAAAACACTTAGAGAAAAATCGAACTCTATGGATAAACTTCAAATTTCGATAAGGATAAAGATGAAAGGTGAAAAAATTAGAAACTTTCCTCGATAAACTGGAGTCTGCATTCAACGAACTTGAGAATGGAATGAATTTTTCTACCTTATAAGGCATTCGCAAGTCATTATCAACTCACAATTGCGATTCAAGAAGAAGCTTAGCTCTCTCTTCAAGAGTTAGTATTTTTTTACGAGAGTTAGAATATTTTAAGAGTTAGAAATTTCTCGAGAGGAAGAAATTTTCTCGAAAGATAGAAATTTTTGAGAGTGAGTGATTAATTTTGAGGAGAGAGAAAGAAGAAAGAGATGGAATTATAGGCTGAAGGTCGAAATTTTTTAAGAGATTGCTTGCTTTTTCGGCAATAAAACCAGATTTTTGAAGTTTTCAAGTGCCAGCCACAGAGTAATTCCGAAGTTTGATGAAATAATTTTACCTTTGTCTTCATTCTGTCTTCGAAAGTTTCACTAAGTGTTATACTCAACTTGCTTTCTCAATGAATTTGACTTTTGACAAGCTGAAAGTTAGAATTTTTGTGAGGAACTTTCAGAGAAAATAATTTAATGATTATTGTATTCTCTTTCTTGCAGGTTGATGACCAATCCTGGAGGATCATCAAAGAAAGCACCAATGAAATTCGCTAGCAAAGGAGCCCAACGGGAGACAAAGGTCACTTCCAAGTGGAAAAACATTGCAGATACAGACCTTGGACATGTGGACTTTGAAGAGTTCAAAAGAAGGATGTATGGATTAAATGGACTTATGCCAACAACGATTGCCCGTGGAATGATGCGCAATGGAATTGTTCAAGTTGTCGGATTTCCTCCAGCAACCCAGTGTGTTGACTTGATAGTCGAATGTGCAAGTCATTATAATCCGCAGGAGAGACAGATTGTAGCTCCTGATGGGAGAATTTTGGCGCACCTTGGAGCACTAGCTATCCAGGAGGCATTTGGCATACCTGAACATTTTTGAGCTTCATATAAGACGAAAGGGGAAACCAAAAGGATCTTTGACGATCGAGCAAATCAATGTGCGAACTACATCAACAAAACATGGTTAGAAAAGCCACGAGCTTCCGCCAAGAAATTGCCTAAGAGGCCGCGCAAAACAGACTTCAAGGAGGACTACGGTGACATTGTTTTGCTCTTGAATAGAATAATGGCTAATCCTCAAGGTTCCTTTTTCGAATCTTGGATGTACTTCTTTATTGAGGAAATCACCTCCGGAGTTAGAATGTTTGACTGGTCAAGAATGATCAGTGATAACATCCATGAACAGTTCATCAACCTTGAAAGTACTAAGGTATTTCATATGGGTTCCTATGTCGTTTACTTGTTGGCCAGAGCTTATAAATATCCAGGGTTGATATGCAAAGGTGTTGTTGGCAATGGAGAAAATCAGTTCAAGGTATATGAGTGTTATCCCCAGCTGCAACTGTCTGCCAAATCTCATTTTAGAAGAGCACACGACGCATTCCTGATGACTATCACAAGAATGCTACAAGGAGGGACCCATCAGAGGCTAACACATGAGGCAAAACGTCTTATCAGTAAATATGAATCCTGGTACATCCAGTTTCCTAATTTTACTTACATCCAAATCCAAGGATTCACTGGCAATCCATACAAACTTCGTATCTATCCCACCCAAAGGATGATCCTATTGGAGGTACTTAGACATCCTATTGGAGGTACTTAGACAGGTGGAGGATTTTCAAAATATCCAAAGGCCCAAGCAGAAAGCAGCCGTCACATTCCCATTCTTTATTGGGTACATGGAAGAGTATTGTTCGTCCGCACAGGCAGCTGAAGGTGCCAGACTAGAAATGCAGTGGTATCCTTTCACATCATACCGATCTCGAACCAATTTCAATCCTCACCATCATATCGAAATTATGAACGGAAGGAAGTATAAACACCAAGGGGACCTGGAAGATTATTGGGCTAATGCCACAGATGAATTTGATGTCAGGAAAAGATTGTGGTCCAGACTGCCTGTTGTTGACGTGATTTTTGTGACCGCACCAATCAGCAGAACAAAGTTTCCTAACGGATACCCTATCCTCTCTTGAACAAAGTATTCAGCATGCTAAGATTGCGAGTAAGATCATGCTTTCAACTCCAAGGTTCCTGTTGTGACCTTTTCACACATCGCCCCATTCAAAATGGGGACCCCTAAATTTTTGCTCCATTCTGGTCTTTTGGCTTTGGCTTTGTCTCTCTCTCTCTTTCTGCTATCTGCTTTCCGGGGACACTCCCGTCTGCGAGCTTAAACGTAAAATTTGGCCAAGTCTGATATTAGGATTTCACATCTTTAGGTCACTTTGAGGTCAAATTGAGTTGGTTGGTCAGCTTTTGAGCTTGGCACTGCTATTACAACACTTCCAGCAAGTGACCCCTAAATTTTCACTGAATTCTGCCAACTTTCTATTTTTAGTAAGTGTCAACTTGGGGTTTGTTTTCTCGAGATTTTCACGTTCTAACAACTCCATTACATTCTGAACACTTCAAATTCATTTCTGACAAAATTTGAGCAAAAACGGATGACCTGCTATTTTTAGCAGTCCAGCTTCCAAAGCAGATTCCGGGGTCTACATGTTACATTTTCTTATGCATGTCCGGAGATTCTTTGTGGGTTTTTCGAGACCTTTGCAGTGATATGACATGCAGAGCAGGACAACGACTTTCAGCATTCAGCCTTCTGAGGCTGATATTAGGGCTTGCATGCAGATTTTCTCAGCACATGTCGGCATATTCTTTCTGGGTTTTCAAAGAGCTTCACAACGGTGTAACATGCAAGTGGAACCGATCACTTTTCAAAAACTTGCTATTTTTAGCCAGTACTCGCATGTTGAAGATTTTTTTGGTTTTTTGGGTTTTTCAGATTTTTGCAATGTGACAGCAAAATCATCCAGCCGGTCGGTCGCTCAGCGACTTTTTTTAGCCACTAGCAGCACTTCAGAAAACCGATCATCATGCAACTGAAACGAGGTCAGCGAGCTCATTTGAGGAACATGTAGAAAATTAGGGTTTCAAGCTTCAGGGCTAAAATGAGGAATCAGACGACAAGGTGCCCAAAACTGAAGTATACCCCATGATCAGCATCCTTCAGAGAGTCTGCTGGCAAAATTTGAAGACAATCGGAGCACTTACTATTTTTAGTAAGGTGTTCCTGACGCAGGCTATAAATAGAAAGTCGATCTCGGGCACCAGCGCAAACAAGCAAGTTCACCAACGAGGAGCATGCTGTCCAAATTTCAAGTCAAACGAAGCTAAGGAAGTCTCAGAAACAAGCACTTACTATAAATAGTAAGTCACTTCAGAAGCAGCTATAAATAGCAGGTCGACATCAAATCTCAGTATAAATGGGTCAAACATGTGATGAGGACCCCTTGGCACGAATTTCAAGACAAACGGAGTTGCTGAGAATGGAGAATCAAACAATCGCTATTTTTAGCAGGCATGGGCAGAGAAATTAGGGTTTCCTAAAATCAAGGTCAGAATAGGACAGTCACTCCAAAGCAGCATCTAGCCACAATCGTTACACTTCAGGCAATCGGTACATGAAATTTGGAGGCTTTCTGAGCGATTTCTATTTTTAGCAGGTTGCTAAAAATCGTAGGTGCAGATAGGCATCAGGCATCAACAGCACGAATCAGTTGAAATTCAGAGCAGGGCGAAAATCAGGCTTTCTGGAGTCAAAATTCAGTTGACGGCGCGAAATTCAAGGAACTTTCCAAAAATAGAAAGTCAGGGCAAATTAGGGTTAATAGAGGAAAATCAACCCAAATCTGGCAAAGGGCATGAAATTCGCTAAAACAGATAAATTTTCAAGTCCAGCATCAAAATTCACCTTGAGAAGCTGAAGATGAATGGAAAATTGACTAAGTCCGGAAAATTAAAAGCATACCTAGCTAAATGCGCCCAGCCTAAGGGGGTAAGTTAAAAGTTTTCTAAGTGACGAAAATGGAAGTCCATGGGTCTAAATGCGCCCCTCTTTGAAGACTTAGAAATTCGCCTAAGTGTCAAAATTGAAAGCTCCCTGACTAAAATGCGCCCCTAAGGCTCAAGATGTGGAAATAGACTAAAGTGTAAAAACTCAAAGCTAGACATGGGAAATGCGCCTTGGGAAGACAAGAAGAGCTGAAAATATTCTAAGGCATGGGAACTGAAAGTAGACTACTCCAAATGCGCCCAAGTCAAAAAAATGAAAGCTTGACCTATGATTTGCGCCCTTAAGGAGAAAGACTCCAATTTTCGCCTAAGTGTTAAAATTAAAACCTCCATAGCTCATATGCGCCTGACTTGAAGGGGGAGTAAGAAAATTTTCTAAGTCACGAGCTGAAAGTTCACCCTGTGATATGCGCCTTGAAGCTCTATGTGTCATTTGCGCCTAGTGCTAAACTGAAAGTTGGACCATGGATTTGCGCCTGACTTTGAGAGGCTAGAGATCCAAAATTTTACTAAGGCACGCAAATTAGAAGCTCTATGGCTAAAATGCGCCCTCCAAGTTGAAGGGAAAACGCGAAATCTTCTAAGTGATGAAATTGAAAGTTCCCCATGCTATTTGCGCCCCTCAACTTGAAGTTCACAAAGTTAAAACATGGCCATGGATTTGCGCCTTGAGTTGAAAGGGAGAACTCAAAATATTCTAAGTCATCAAAATTAAAAGCTTGCCCTCCAAAATGCGCCTTGAAGTTGAAGTCATAAGAAATTTGCCTAAGTCCGAAAATTGGAAGTACCATGGGTCAAATGCACCCCTCTTTGAAGAAACTTCAGAAATTATCTAAGTGTCAGATTGGATGCTCAGCATGGGATTTGCGCCTAAGCTTGAAACTGGAAGCTCCTCTTGTGAAATGCGCCTTTGGGCTTATAGTGACAAAGTGAAAGCTCAACCTCCTATTTGCGCCTGGAGATTAAAATTGAAAGTTCCCCCTTTGATATGCGTCCAGCTTTGTGTGCAAAATTGGAAGTAGAGGGTATGATTTGCGCCTAGTGACTTGAAGCGAAATTTTCAAACTAAAAGCACGTACATTGATTTGCGCCCTTGAATGAAAGTATATTCGCCTATGCTTGAAGTGATGAAAATATCCTAAGTGTTTGAACTAGAAGCTCAACTCCCATATGCGCCCACTCAAAAGCATGAAATTTTTGACTATGGCGTTAAAATGAGAGTTCCCTCTTGCATTTGCGCCTAAAGGCACACACCTCCATTTGCGCCCTCCCTGAGCATTGAAGAGATTTCAAAATTTCTCTAAGTATTGCCAAACGGAAGGACCCCATTCCAAATGCGCCCTCAATTTAAAGTCTACCTTATCAAATGCGCTCACCAGAGAAAATTGAAAGTGCACCATGCCATATGCGCCTTTGCAGATTGAGACTTTTATTTGCACTTTAAAGGTTGTGGGAGGTGTAGAAGAGAAATCTACTAAGCGTTTTTAAATTGCAATCTTCCATATACGCCCAAGTGGAAAAGAGAGGATTTGAATTAAAAGCATATAGTGTCATTTGCGCCCAAGAAAGGCTTGAGAAAATTTTCTAAGTGCTAAAACATTGGAGCTAAGGCTCTACATGTGAAATGCGCCCTCAACTGGAAGTAGGAGACATGATATGCACCCTTGTCTGGCATGAAAATTCAAAATGTGTTTAAGTGTTAAAGATTGGAACCTCCACATGTCATTTGCGCCTTACCTCAAGAGAAAAGGATGAATTTTCCTAAGGCGTTAAAAGAGTACCCATGATGTGAAATACGCCTAGCAATGTGAGATTCATGAAAATATCCTTCCTAAGGCGTGTAAGTGAAAACACTAAGGGCCAAATGCGCCCACTTTTGAAGGAAGAGGTTGGATTTTAAATTTAAGTGAGGCGGACTATAGCAATTGAATGGGGTTGATCAACTCATGTGCGAAGATATAAAGATGTCAAAGGCGAATTTTAAAATAAAACTTAAAGTATTAAACACGCCTAAACTTGAAAATGTTGCTAAGGCGTAGCAAAGAGAAGTTGGAGAATGAAAGTTGGACAAAATCAAAATGTGAAGATAAAAAAAAAAAATTATTTAAAGGGCGTTGGAAGTGATATTAAATTTCTCTAGGTGATTAAATTTGAAATTTGCCTAAGTCGGAGAAATTTAATTAAATTTAATTTAATTTATTTTCCTTAGTACTAAATTAAATTCCCCTTTAAATTTAAACACATGAAATTTTAAAAGTTCGGACGATTTTAATCGTGGGGAATTTGTTTTTGGAGTTATTATGGATGGAAAATAAATTACGCCTAGCCATTTTAAAGTGTTGACATCGAATTCTCACAGACGCTGGTAAAATAAATTAAAATGGCATTTGAATTAAATTTTAATAAATTAAATATGCCATGAAGATTATTTCAAATCAAAGCGAAATGATTTTTTCGAAATCACTGGCAATCGAGAGAGGGAAGTTTTAAATTTGAATCAAGGAAAGAATCTCCCTGAATAGCAAATTGCTATGACGACTGTAAGACGACTAGAATATTCCCTTTCAAATTTAGCAAATGCGTAAGTCACGATGAAGAGAATTAATGGCATCTGCTAAAATTGGCACCAGCTTTTGGTTATAAAACTCCGAGGATTTTCATTTTCATCTCACAAGATTCGAAGCTGAGATTTATGCTGCGGAGTTGAGAGTGATTGTTGAGTTGTGAGTAAATTCGAAGTTCAGAGTTGCTGAAAGTGTGAGAGGTGTTGAATTCGATTTTCAAGAAGCTTGAATTTCTAGAAGATTTGCGAAGTTGCTGAGATCTAAAGTTGCGAAGTTGCTGAGATTCGAAATAAAGTTTGAAGTGTAAGCTACCGAGGTTGAGCATTTTTATTTCTCCAAGTTGCTGAAGGTAAGTATTTAAAGTTGCTGAGATTTAATATTTTGATGAAAGTTGAAGTGTGTTTCGAAGTTGAAAGTTGAAAGGCTGAAATCGTTTAATTTTGCGGGAAGTCGAAATTGCTTGAGCTTGAAGATTTAAACTCTCTGAAGTTGCTAAATGTTTAGAATTAAATCAGATTTGAAATTGTCAAAACCTTCGAAGTTGCTGATTTATAACTTTCGAAGTGCTGATTTGAAATTGTTGAAACATTGAAACTTGATGATTTATAACTTCCAAACTTGCTGATTTAAAAGCTTCGAAGTTGCTGATTTATAACTTTCGATGTTGTTGATTTAAAAGTTGCTGAAAACTCGAAGCATTTTCCGGAGTTGGGATTGCTGGAGTTAATTTCTTACAACTGCTGAAGCTATTAACTCACATTTATTTTTGCAGCCAACTCCATTCGCCAGCCGCCTCTCATCATCTTTTATTTTAAAAGTTTGAAGTGTAACGTTTGCTTCTTGTTTTGCAGATAGCCAAAGGACAAAAAGCTGATGTTGCTGGAACAAGCAAAGCTGGAGCTAAGGCTGGGAATAACGAAGCTGTCAAATAAAACGCCTCCAGGCAGGCGATCATCAAAAGTTTGAAGAAGTCCTTTATTCCGGAGTCAAAGATTGTGTCGAAGTTTGGAAACTTGACGGACACCAACCTTGGGCCTTTCAACCTCGAGGCTTTCATGCGCAGAATGTATGGGCAAAGTAGCAATCTTCCGACAGAAGCATCACGCAACATTGTCAAGAGCGGGTTATATGCAGCGGCCAGGTTCCAGCCAGCAGTTCGTTGTCCAGAGCTGATCTTGGAGTGCGCCA
The DNA here is from genome assembly GCA_007258455.2 of Sequoia sempervirens. Lineage (NCBI taxonomy): Eukaryota > Viridiplantae > Streptophyta > Pinopsida > Cupressales > Cupressaceae > Sequoia > Sequoia sempervirens. Next base: position 252,640 of record VDFB02321945.1, on the reverse strand, counting down.
ACTTTTACAACTCCGATGATCGGACTATTGTTTCTCCGGATGGTATGATATTGGCCAACTTTGCACCTGACGCAATTGGCGAGGCGTTTGAGATACTGGCTACAAATAAAATGCTGTACAAATCCAAAGAAAAGGCCGACAAGATGTATGCCACGTCCTTCGAGAAGTGCATGAAGAGGATCAACACCACTTGGATGCGAAAACAAAAGCCTCCTGCTGCCAGGCTGCCAAAGCAGATAATTTCAGAAGAGCTGAAACAGGAGTACTGTGATATAATTATGTTCCTCAGTAGGGTTAACGGTAGCCCGCAGTCATTTGTGTTCGAGCCATGGATGTTCTTTTACATTAGTGTGGTGCTCGAAGGGAAGGTGGAAGTAAACTGAGCACAAATGATAAGTGACAACATTGATGAACAGTTTCGGAATCTGAAGCGAACGAGAACATTCTATATGAGTTCGTATGTCATCTATATGCTCGGATGACAAAATATAGAGGGTTGGCATACCAAGAACCAATTGGCTGTGGTTTTAACCAGTTCAAAATTCACAAATCTTGTAGACAATTGCATCTCACACACACGGCTGACTTCAAGAGAGTAAATGATGCTTTCACCATGTATATCACAAGGACCCTTCAGCAGAGGTTGCAACAGAGAATATCTGAAAAGGCACAGATGTTGATAGAAGAGTATGGGTTTTGGATCATCCAATTCCCGAAGTTTACTTATTTAAGGCTGCCCGCGTACAACTCATAAATCTACAGACTACCGAGGTACCCGACGAACAGAATGATACTGCTTGAGTTGTCTAGGCAATTGGTGGCCTATGACAAAATCATAAGGAGAAAGAAGAAGGGAGGCTTGCACTTTCCCAATGTGTTGGGAAACTCACTTGAAGAATGCCCTACTTTGCAGGCAGCCAAGGAGGTTGAAGATGAATTGAAGTTCTATAAGTTGACTCTTCATACCAGCCGGCAGGATTTTGATCCTCGGGGAAAGATTGGAACAATTCAGGGAGAGGAGTACAGACAGAGCTCACTTGGAGGATTTTTGGGCAAATGCTGGAGACGAGGCTGAGATTAGAAAAAGAATGTTTTCAAGGTTGCCTCTCAAATTAATCAGAGAATGTGAAGTGGTTCAAGTGCCAGATCAAGTCGAAGAGGATGCCAAGCTTATTCATCCGGATTATGAATCTATAAATAACACGCCAATCCCACCACTAGATTGGGCTGAGCCGGAGATTACGGATTTAGACACTTTGTCTATTCCCGTCTTGACTTTTACGAGGGCTTGGGTGGAGGAGCGCGTTCACAGATTGAGGAGAAGGTCAGTTGCCCTCATGTACGACCTCATGGGTGATAAAAGGCCACCGGTGTTGGCAAAAAGGAAGAAACAAATTGCCAGGGCTGTAGAGCCACCACAGCAGGAAGAGCCTGTTCAACCAGAACCCCAGGGATCGGAGGACACGTCATCTACTCAGTTGGTGACCCATTCCTCCAGCGTGCACGAAGTCTCACTATTTGCAGATCAGAGAGCTCGAAGGAATGAAGAGCCAGAGGTTGGAGAGGTTAACCAACCAATGCCGAGAGAGTTGGATACTCAGAGTGCTAATGTCCCTGAAGATGCCAATCAGCCAGATGAAGGGGAGGAAACAGAAACGGATACCCACTTTGATTATGCCTTCGAAGAGGAAGACGTCATAGAGTCAAGGGTTGGAGCTCATGAGGAGAGTGATCAAAACATTGAAATAATTGAGCCTCAACAAAATGTTGCTCAGGAGGAAGTTCGTGAAGTGGAAGCAACTGAAGAACAGCCCCTTATTGTTTATGATATTCAGCGTAATTGGCTCTCACACGCAATAAGGAGAGATCAGGACGATGATGCTGATCTAGCAATTGAGATAGAGGAGCTTCTAAACAGAACAAGTCGCCTAAAAGGAAGAGAGCGAGGAAGTATACGAGAATGGAGACTAATGAGGCCGGTTCACGCAGTCTCCATATTGTTGTTCCAAGGGAGGATCATAATTTAAGTGATGCAATGCCAGAAAATTACACGGTCACCACAATTGAATTGGGACGTCCTTCTGGAGTGCAAGTGGTTGAGGAAGCTGAAAGTTCATTCCAAGCGTTGAAAGACAGGCTGGTGAAAAAGGAAGGGAAGTATAAAAGATTGAAGAAGGAGCACAAGGCATTGGTCGAATATGTACAGCATCTAGCACATCCAGTTGCTCGGGAGAATCCAGTGGTAGAACTTCCGCCTGGGCTACCACGAGAGCCAATCAGTGGGCTTGAGGAGATGAGAAGAGTTATACGAGAGGGAGACAAGTGGATAAGCGGTGTCCGCACTAAGGTAGAAAAATTCATGGTCGATCTTGTCTCGTCGTTTCAGAATGCATCTGGTATCCTTTCACGCTTAGATGGTGTCGAGCAAGCTTGGGGAGACACCCATATTTTTTAGGACAAAACTATTCCTCGCCTTGCTGCTTTGATGCATGTGCCCACGCAAACTTTGGTGAATGAAGGAGTGATCCAGGCAGGCGACAGGTATGATTTTCGTGGATGGCATTCAGCGGCATTCACTGGAAAGGGTTTCTTCGACACGACAGCTGCAGAGTCCTCTAGAATCAAGAAAGCGATGAGGAATATTCACGAAGGTATCCTCAACACATTGAATGCGTTGTTTGCAAGGAGGCTAACTCATGAGGAGATAGAGGTGGAAGGATTAAAGGCAAGATTGCAGCCTTCCTTCTCTGAGATAAGGACGTTTTCCCAACTTGACTTTGAAAACATCTCTACGTTTTCAACAATTATTCAGAGTACACAGGATTCTATTGAGGCTTGGGGAAAGTCTTGTGATAAACATGAGCAAATGGTGGCTATCCTGGAATATCAGCTTAATCTTACTCCAACAATTTCTGAGGAGGAGGTTGATGAGGTGTTGGCCCGATTCGTAGCATACGCGGTCAGAGAGAAGAGCATGGGAATCCGAGTCATGGACGAGAATCTTCTAGAAGGGTAGTGGGCATTAATTGCTCATAGTGGTCAAGGAGGAATCTGCTATTTTTGGGATCATTTATGACATCACTCCACCTTCTGGCGGTTTTTAGGGCAAAACTTGTCTAGGGCTGAGGTGGCTCTATCTAAGCCCTCCGTTGTAATTCAATCTGGACCGTTCGTTGAGATTGGCCAGCTATATAAGGGGGAGTCCCCCTCATTTGTAATCTAATAGTTAGAATCAGAAGTAGTCAGCAACTAGTGAGATAGTGAAGCAGAATAGAGAGTAGATATTTTTGAGATAGAGTAGTTTTCATTGCATTGTTTGAAGAAGGGGAATTCTCCCTTTGAAAATTTTTGTAAGAGATTGTCACGAAGGCTAATCATAATAAAGCATTTCATTGATGGTGAATTCAAACTTTGTTGTGACTAGTTTGTGAGGTTTCTTCTTCCTTTGACTTCAACTAGGACTTAATTTCATGCTAATAGTTAGATATGGATGCTTATGTTTGATGTAAGTGAGCTTCTCTTATCCATACCACTAACAATCTTACTGATGGTAAGCTTGTCTTGCGTGGTCAACTGGAACACTCTATACTTAACTTCGATCAAGATTCATATGTAGCTATGCATCGTTGTGATGGTAATTGCATTATTGAATCGTGATTTGAACATCCTTTTAATCCTTTGAAGATTGCACTAACTTTGTCGAAGTTGTCCAATAGGAGGCTAGACAACGTTTGTTTGAAGTTCATTGAAATTGAGCATACACCCTTTGCATTTAGGTTAGAATTTAAATTTTCGAAATCTCTGCAACCATTCAATTCCGCATACTTTTGGTTAGCTTTAGGAAACTCGTACTTCAAGGCTAGATCATTCGCATAAAATCCCTTTCAAAGCATATAACTGTTGTTTATTGCAAGTATCCTGAACAATTGTGTAAGTCCCCTTGTAAGAACACAGCAAAATCACACCGAGCCAACTGAGTCTATTCACATTAAAAGAACCTTGGAGTTGAAAGCATGATCTTACTCGTAATCTTAGCATGTTGAATACTTTGTTCAAGAGAGAATAGGGTATCCGTTGGGAAACTCTGTTCTGCTGATTGGTGCGGTCACAAAAACCACGTCAACAGTTCCTTTAATGCAAATAGACTCAGTTAGCTCGATGTGATTTTGTTGTGTTCTTATGAGGGAACTTACACAATTGTTCAAGATACTTGCAGTAAACAACAAATGTATGCTTCGAAAGGGATTTTGTGTGAATGATTTAGCCTTGAAGTACGACTTTCCTAAAGCTAACCAAAAGTATGCAGAATTGAATGGCTGCAAAGATTTAGAAAATCTAAATTCTAACCTAAATGCAAAGGGTGTTATGCACAATTTCAATGAACTTCAACCAAACATTGCCTAGCCTCCTGTTCGACAGCTTCGACAAAGTTAGTGCAATCTTCAAAGGGTAAAAAGGATGTTCAAATCACGATTCAACGATGCAAGTAGCATCACAACGATGCATAGCTACACATGAATCTTGATCGAAGTTAAGTATAAAGCGTTCCAATTGACCACGCAGGACAAGCTTACCATTAGTAAGATTGTTAGTGGTATGGATCAAAGAAGCTCACTTACATCAAACATAAGCATCCATATCTAACTATTAGCATGAAATTAAGTCCTAGTTGAAGTCAAAGGAAGAAGAAACCTCACAAACTACTCACAACAAAAGTTGAATTCACCATCAATGAAATGCTTTTATTATGATTAGCCTTCGCGACAATCTCTTACAAAAATTCTCAAAGGGAGAATTCCCCTTCTCCTTCAAACAATGCAATGAAAACTACTCTAACTCAAAAATATCTACTCTCTATTCTGCTCCAATATCCACTAATTGCTGACTACTTCTGATTCTAATTAGATTACAAATGAAGGGGACTCCCCCTTATATAGCTGGCCAAGTCCAACGGATGGTCCAGATTGAATTACAATGGAGGGCTCAGATCGAGCCACCTCAGCCCTAGACAAGATTTGTCCTAAAAACTGACAGAAGTTGGAGGAGTGGTGTCATAAATGATCCCAAAAATAGCAGATTCCTCATTGACCACTATGGGCAATTAATGCCCACTATCCTTCCAGAAGATTTTCGTCCATGACTCGGATTCCCTTGCTCTTCTCTCTGACCGCGTATGCTACGAATCGGGCCAGTACCTCATCGACTTCTTCCTCAGAAATTGCTGGAGTAAGATTAAGCTGATATTCTAAGATAGCCACCATCTGCTCATGTTTATCACAAGACTTTCCCCAAGCCTCAATAGAATCCTGTGTACTCTGAATAATTGCTGAAAATGTCGAAATGTTTTCAAAGTCCAGTTGAGAGAACATCTTCATCTCGGAGAAGAAAGGTTGCAACCTTGCCTTCAACCCGCCAATTTCCACCTCCTCAGGGGCCAGCCTCTTGGCGAACAATGCATCCAATGTGTTGAGGATACCCTCGTGAATATTCCTCATCGCTTTCTTGATCTTGGAGGACTCCATAGCTGCCGTGTCGAAGGAGCCCTTTCCAGTGAATGCAGTCGAATGCCACCCACGAAAATCATACCTATCGCCCGCCTGGATCACTCCCTCATTTACCAAAGTTTGCGTGGGCACACACATCAAAACAGCAAGGCGAGGAATAGTTTTGCCCTGAAAAATATGGGTGTCTCCCCAAGCTTGCTCGACACCATCCAAGCGCGAAAGGATACCAGATGCGTTCTAAAACGATGAGACAAGATCGGCCATGAATTTTTTTGCCTCAGTGCGGACACCGTTTATCCACTTGTCTCCCTCTCGTATAGCTCTCCTCATCTCCTCAAGCCCACTGATTGGCTCTCATGGTAGCCCAGGTGGAAGCTCTACCACTGGATTTTCTTGAGCAATCGGATGTGCTAGATGTTGCACATATTCGACCAATGCCTTGTGCTCCTTCATCAATCTTTTATACTTCCCTTCCTTTTTCACAAGCCTGTCCTTCAACGCTTGGAATGAACTTTCAACTTCCTCAACCACTTGCACTCCGGAGGGACGTCCCAATTCAATTGTGGTGACGGTGTAATTTTCTGGCATTACGTCACTTAAATCATGATCCTCCCTTGGAACAGCAATATGGAGGCTGCGTGAACCGGCCTCATTAGTCTCCATTTTTGTATACTTCCTCGCTCTCTTCCTTTTAGGCGACTTACTTGTCCTGTTTAGAAGCTCCTCCATTTCAATTGTCAGGTCAGCATCATCGTCCTAATCCCTCCTTATTGCATGTGAGAGCCAATTGCGCTAAGTGTCATAAATAATGAGGGGCTGCTCTTCAGTTGCCTCCACTTCACGAACTTCCTATTGAGCAGTATTTTGTTGAGGCTCATCTATCTCCATACATTGATTCCTCTCCTCATGGGCTCCAACCCTTGATTCTATAACATCCTCCTCCTCGAGAGTTGTCTCAAACACATGATCAAAGTGGGTGTCTGTTTCCATGTCCTTCCCTTCATCTGGCTGATTGGCACCTTCAGGAGCATTGACACTCTGAGTATCCAACTCTCTCGGCATTGGTTGGTTAACCTCTCCAACCTCTGGCTCTTCATTCCTTCGAGCCCTCTAATCTGCAAACAGTGAGACTTCACGCACGCTGGAGGAATGGGTCACCAACTGAGTAGATGATGTGTCTTCCGACCCCTGAGGTTTCGGCTGAACAGGCTCTTCCTACTGTGGTGGTTCCCCAGCCCGGGCAATTTCTTTCTTCCTTTTTGCCAACAGCGGTGGCCTTCTATCACCCATGAGGTTGTATGAGAGGGCGACTGATCTTCTTCTCAATCTGCGAACATGCTCCTCTACCCAAGTCCTTGTAAAAGTCAAGACAGGAATAGACAAAGTGTCTAAATCAGTAATCTCCGGCTCAGCCCGATCTGGTGGTGGAATCGGTGTGTTCTTTATAGATTCATAATCCGGATGAATAAGCCTGGCATCCTCCTCGACTTGATCCGGCATTTGGACCACTTCACATTCTCTAATTAATTTGAGAGGCAACCTGGAAAACATTCTTTTCCTAATCTCAGCTTCGTCCCCAGCGTTCGCCCAAAAATCTTCTAAGTGAGCCCTGTGTCTGTACTCCTCACCTTGCACTGTTCCAATCTTTCCTCGAGGATCAAAATCCTGCCGGCTGGTATGGAGAGTCAACTTATAGAACCGCAATTCATCTTCAACCTCCTTGGCTGCTTGCAAAGTAGGGCACTCTTCAAGTGAGTTTCCCAAAACAATGGGAAAGTGCAAACCTCCCTTCTTCTTTCTCCTTATGATTTTGCTGTAGGCCACCAGTTGCCTAGACAGCTCAAGCAGTATCATTTTGTTCGTGGAGTACCTCGGTAGTCTGTAGACGTATGAGTCGTACCCCGGCAGCCTTAAATAAGTAAACTTTGGGAATTGGACGAACCAAAACCCATACTCTTCTATCAACATTTGTGCCTCTTCAGATATTCTCTGTTTCAATCTCCACTGAAGTGTCCTAGTGATGTACATGGTGAAAGCATCATTTACCCTCTTGAAGTTAGCCGTGTGCGTGAGATGCAACTGTCTACAAGATTCATGAATCTTGAACTGATTAAAACCACAGCCAATCGGCTCTTGGTATGCCAACCCTCTGTATTTTGTCATCTGAGCAAGCATGTAGATGACATACGAGCTCATGTAGAACGTTCTCGTTCTTTTTAAATTCCGAAACTGCTCATCAATGTTGTCACTTATCATTTGTGCCCAGTTCACTTCCACCTTCCCTTCGAGCACCACACTAATGTAGAAGAACATCCATGGCTCGAATAGAAATGACTGCGGGTTGTCATTAACCCTGCTGAGCAACATAATTATATCACAGTACTCCTGTTTCAACTCCTCTGAAATTATCTGCTTTGGCAGCCTGGCAGCAGGAGGCTTTGGCTTTCGCATCCAGGTGGTGTCGATCCTCTTCATGCACTTCTCGAAAGATGTGGCATACATCTTATCAGCCTTTTCCTTGGATTTGTATAACATCTTGTTTGTAACCAGGATCCCAAACGCCTCACCAATTGTGTCAGGTGCAAAGTTGGCCAATATCATGCCATCCGGAGAAATAATAGTCCGATCGTCCAGGTTGTAAAAGTTGGCGCACTCCAAGATCAACTCTGGACAACGAACTATTGGCTGGAACCCAGCCGCTACATATAATCCGCTCTTGACAATGTTGTGTGACGCTTTCGTTGGAGGATTGCCACCTTGCCCATAAATCCTTCACATGAAAGCCTCGAGGTTGAAAGGCCCAAGGTTGGTGTCCGTCAAGTTCCCAAACTTTGACACGATCTTAGACTCCGGAATGAAAGATTTCTTCAAACTCTTGATGATCGCCTGCCTGGAGGCGTTTTCTTTGACAGCTTCATTATTTTCAGCCTTAGCTCCAGCTTTGCTTGTTCTAGCAACATCAGCTTTTCGTCCTTCAGCCATCTGCAAAACAAGAAGCAAACATTACACTTCAAACTTTTAAAATAAAAATCACGAGATATGGCTGGCGAATGGAGTTGGCTGCAAAAATAAATGAGTTAATAGCTTCAGCAGTAAACTTCGACTTCAAACCTTAATAACCTTAAACTCCGAAACCTAAAAATTCCGAACTTCAACAATTTTGCAGCCAAAAGAAATTAACTCCAACAATCCCAACTTTGGAAAATACTTCAAGTTTCGGCCACTTTCAACAATTTTAAATCAATCAGCACGTTCCAACAATTTCAAATCAGCACTTTGAAAGTTATAAATCAGCAACTTCGAAGGTTTCAACAATTTCAAATCTAATTTGATTCTAAACATTTAGCAACTTCAGAAAATTTAAATCTTCAAGCTCAAGCAATTTCGACTTCCAGCATTCAGTGAAATAATTAAACGATTTCAGCCTTCAGCAACTCTCAACTTCGAAAAACCACTTCAAGTTTCAGCAAAATATTAAATTTCAGCAACTTTAAATACTTACCTTCAGCAACTTGGAGAAATAAAAATGCTCAACCTCGGCAGCTTATACTTCAAACTTTGTCTCGAATCTCAGCAACTTCGCAACTTCAAATCTCAGCAACCACAAATCCCAAGAAATTCAAGCTTCTTGAAAAATCGAATTCAACACCTCTTTTCACTTTCAGCAACTCTCAACTTCGAATTTTCCTACAGCTCAACAATCACTCTAAACTCACCAGCATAAATCTCAGCTTCGAATTCTGTGAGATGAGAATGAAAATCCTCAAAGTTTTATAACCAAAAGTTGGTGCTAATTTTAGCAGATGCCATTAATTTTCTTCATCATGACTTACGCATTTTCTAAATTTGAAAGAGAATATTCCAGTCATCTTACAGTCGTCATAGCAATTTGCTATTCAGGGAGATTCTTTCCTCGATTTAAATTTAAAACTTCCCTCCCGACTGCCAGTTACTGAAGTAATTTCGAGAAAAATCATTTTGATTTGATTTGAAATAATCTTACTGTTTTTTTAAAATGGCATATTTAATTTATTAAAATTTAATTCAAATGCCATTTAATTTATTTCACCAGCGTCTGTGAAAATTCGATGTCAGCACTTTAAAATGGCTAGGCGTAATTTATTTTCCATAATAACTCCAAAAACAAATTCCCCATGATTAAAATCGTCCGAATTTTTTAAAATTTCATGTGTCTAAATTTAAAGGGGAATTTAATTTAATACTTAGGAAAATAATTAAATTAAATTTTAATTTAATTCTTCCAAATTGGGCAAATTTCACTTTATTTGCCTAGAGCAAATTTAAAATTTACTTCCAACGCCCTTTTAATTTTAACTGCCAAGCCAAATATCCAACTTAGGCATACTTGATTTTTCATTTATTTTCCACATTTCGATTTTATCTCCAGTCTAGGGGGGACATTCAACTTTTCAACGTTTAATATTTATTCATCACTCTTTTATAACCAAGGCGCAAATCAACCCTTTGGCTTTCATCCTTTAATGTTTGCCTTAGTCAAGATTTTAGATCTCAATTTCTTCCTGGCGCATATGCAAAGGTTAGCTTTCAATTTGGGGTGCACTTGAGACCCCTTTACTTTTGATTTTGAACACTTAAATAATTCTCCAACCACCAAAGTTCTTGGGCGCACTTATGTATTTTCCTTCTCCAGGCGCAAATCCATGGTGGAGCTTTCAATTTTGTGACTTAGAAAAAATTTCAACTTCTCTCCAGAGTTAAGGCGCAAATGATAGGTTGGGGTTTGAGACTTAGTTGATTTTCACACCTTCCACTCCAGCTAAGGCGCATTCACCAGCTTCAACTTCAAGTTTGACTTGCCTTAGAATATTTTCTATCTTGATGTCTCCTTCTTGGGCGCATTTTGATGGGGGAGCTTCCAAATGGGGGCGCATTTGAGAGGGGTAGCCTTCACTTTCTACGCCTTAGAATATTTTTGATGCTCCTTCCAAGTCTAGGCGCAAATCATACCCTCTACTTCCAATTTTGCTTTTTGCCTTAATCAAATTTATTAATTTACCCTCATGACCTTGAGCACAAACAAGAGGGTGGATTTTCACTTGAGGGCGCATTTGGATGTGTGTGGTTTTAATTCCTACGCCATCTCTCAGCTTGGGCGCGTTTTCATGGGCAACTTTCAATTTCGAAATTCATTCAGAGTGGGGCGCATATTAGTCATGGTGCTTTTAGTTTAATTGCCTTAGAAAAATTTTTATCATCCTCCTTCAAGCCAGGCGCATATGACCCCTTGAACATCAACTTTAATGCCTTAGGCGAATTTTCATACTCCAACATCTTTGTCTCCTTCTTAGCTGGGCGCATTTGGACCCATGGACTTCCATTTTCGATACTTGGAGATTTAGACAAATTCTTATCCTTAAAGCTCAAGGGCGCAAATAGCCTAGGGAGCATCAAGTTTCATCACTTAGTCAAAATCCAAGTCTTGAACCTCAAGGGCACAAATCACAAGGGGAGGTTCAAATTTTCATGCCTTAGTCAATTTTAAGTTCATCTTGTCTTCAAAGAGGGGCGCATTTCCCATGCTAACTTCCAGTTTTCATGCCTTAGGCGAAATTTTGAGCATTCAGGCACAAGGGCGCATTTGAGTCATGGAGCTTTTAATTTTTGCAACTTAAAGAATTTTCTAACTCCTTCCTCAAGTCAGGCGCATATCACCATGCCAACTTCCAGTTTTGACCTTAGGCGCATATGGCAGGGGCAACTTTCAATTTCGACACTTAGAAAAAAAAAATCTCTTCCAACACCTTTAAAGAGGGGCGCATTTGGCATAATAACTTGGTTCAAGTTTGTAACTTAGGCAAATTGTTAACTCTTCAAGCTTAGGCGCATTTCCCTAGGCAAGCTTTCAATTTTCTGGACTTAGTCAATTTTCCATCTATCTTCAGCTTTTCAAGGCGGGTTTTAATGCTGGACTTGAAAATTTATCCGTTTTAGCGAATTTCATGCCCTTTGCCAGATTTAGGTTGATTTTCCTCTGCTAACCCTAATTTGCCCTGACTTTCTATTTTTAGAAAGTTCCCTGAATTTCGTGCTCTGACTTGACTTTTGACTCCAGAAAGCTTGATTTTCGCCCTATTTTGAACTTCGTGGTGTGATCGTGCTATCGAGGCCTGATTCCTATCTGTACCTGCTATTTATAGCAACCTGCTAAAAATAGCAATTGCTCAAAAAGTCTTCAAATTTCATGTACCGATTGCCTAAAGTGTGGTGATCATAGCTGGATGCTGCTTTGGAGTGACTATCCTGTTCTGCCCTTGATTTTAGGAAACCCTAATTTCTCCGCCCTAGCCTGCTAAAAATAGCAAATGTCTGATTTTTCATTCTCTGCAACTCCGTTTGTCTTGAAATTTGCGCCAAGGATCCCTCATCACTCGTTTGACCCGTTCAAACTGAGACTTGATGTTGACCTGTCATTTATAGTTGCTTCTGAAGTGACTTACTATTTATAGTAAGTGCTTGTTTTTGGGACTTCCCTAGCTCCGTTTGAGTTGAAATTCGAACAGCGTGCTCCTTGTTGGTGAACTTGCCTGTCTACACTGGCGCTTGAGATTGACTTTCTATTTATAGCCCGCGCCAAGAACACCTTACTAAAAATAGTAAGTGCTCCGATCGCCTTCAAATTTTGCGTGTTGATTGCTTGAAGGATGCTGATCATGGTGGATACTTCAATTTTGGGCATTTTGATAACTGATTCCTCATTTTTAGTTCTCAAGCTCGAAACCCTAATTTTACTGCATATTCCTCAAATGAGCTTCGTTTGACCTCGTTTCTGTTGCATGATGATCAGTTCGTGGTTCTGGAGTGCTGGGCAGCTGCCAGAGTGGTACCTGCTAAAAATAGAAAGTGGCTGAAAAGTGACCGACTGGTTGCCAGATGATTTTGCATGTCACACTGCCCGAAAAATCCTGAAAAACCCAAAAAAACCTTCAACATGCAAGCACTGGCTAAAAATAGCAAGTTTCAGAAAAGTGATTAGTTCCACTTGCATGTTACACCGTTGTGAAGCTCTTGGAAAACCCAGAAAGAATATGCCAACATGCGCTGAGAAAATCTGCATGCAAACCCTAATATTGCTCTCTGAAGGCCGAATGCTGAAAGTCATCATCTCGTTTTGCATGTCATATCACTACGAAGGTCTCGAAAAACCCACAAAGAATCTCCGGACATGCATCAGAAAATGTAACATGTAGACGCTAGAATTTGCTCTGGAAGCTGGACTGCTAAAAATAGCAAGTCATCTGTTTTTGCTCAAATTTTGTCAAAAATGAACTTGAAGTGTTCAGAATGTAATGAAGTCAGGATGTGAAAATCTCGAGAAAATCAATCCCAAGTCGAGACTTACTAAAAATAGAAAGTTGGCAGAATTCAGTGAAAATTCAGAGGGAGTCCACCTGAAGTGTTTTAACAGCAGTGCTATGCCCAAAAGTTGACCAACCAACTCAATTTGACCCTAAAGCAATCTAAAGATGTGAAACCCTAATATCAGACTTGGCCAAATTTTACATTTAAGCCCGCAAACGGGAGCATCCCCGGAAAGCAGATAGCAAAAAAGAAGCAGAAAGAGAGAGAGAGACAAAGCCAAAGCCAAAAGACCAGAATGGAGCAAAAATTTAGGGGTCCCCATTTTGAATGGGGCGATGTGTGAAAAGGTCACAACACCTGTCAGCTTGATTAGAACAACAGAGCTCTTCCGCATGCCAGACCAACTGGAGGATGATGGAGAATTCACACAGCCAGGATTTGATGGAAACCAACCTCTTCCTCCCATGCGCTGGTCAGAACCTGAAATTGCTGACTTGGATACCTTGATGAGGCCTGTCACCAAATATTCACAATGGTGGGCAGACCAACAAATCAAAGACCTGCGGCTAAGAGGAATGCCTTTGACATACACTTTGATGGGCGAATTAGAATCTTACTCTTCCAATGTTGGAGCAAGCCAAGGAGATGAGCCAATTGAAAGCTCAAAACCTAAGAAAAGGAAAGAAGCAAAGGGAAAAGGAATTGCCAATGAAGGACCTACTAGGAAGCAGCAGAGACTGGAGCCTCTTCGTTCTGCCATTTCACGAATGTGAATGAAATCTTGAACATTGATGAATCTCTTGGAGATATACAGATTCCCTCTCCTGTTCCTGTTCAGCCCGAAGATGATGAGCCTCCATCACCCACGGACACCGAAATTTTGGAGTCAGACAATGAGGTTGACATTTTGGACAACGAGTTTGAAGATGGTATGATTTCAGCCTTGAGAGGAATCCAAGAAATCCAGGTCGTGCAGGACGTTCAGGAGGAAGAAGATATCGTGCAGCCAACTATTCCTAATTGGTTGAAAGAGAGGTTAAAGATAAGGGAACCCAAAAACGTTCAAGAAGAAGATGATATGACCGATTTCCTAGCCAGATTGGAAGCAGTCAGTACAAAGGAACCTGCCAAATCCTTTTCCACCATCTAGAGAGATGAAGCTGGGCATCGTACAGTCCAAGTTGATGTACCAACAGTTGACAAACCGAGGGAAGAAATTACTCCCCAGGAGTATGCTATCACCACTGTCGACTTAGGCCCTACCACTAAGGGACAAGAGATGGAAGAGTTGGACAATTTTGTTGCCACTATCAAAGCTAGGCTGGAGGTTGAAAGACTCAAGGAGTATATTCAACACCTAACTAAGCCTCTCGATCAAACTACTTCAGCAGCTCCTCCGCTGATGAATATTTCTCAGGAGATCGTTGAAGAGGAGAAGAATATAGCTAAGGAAACTAAAGAATGGCTAAGTAGCAATAGGCAAGAGGTAGTTGTATTTGCAGAAAGGTTGGCAATGGCATATGGACAAACTTCTTCCTTACTTTCAAGGATTGCAATGCTGGCAGAAACATGGGATAACGCCCAGGATGTTCGAGACAGAGTCCTTCCGTGTCTCAAGGTACTTAAGGGAGTGTCAAAGCAAGAGCTGGTCAATGGAGAGGTAATTGCACCAGGGGCAGCTTATGATTTCGATAGTTGGTACATGACACTGATAATACGAAGTGAAATCATAGAAAAGGTCAAGGCAGATACAATCCAAATAGAGAAGACAAAAGAAATTCAAGAGAAGATCCTAGCCGTGGCTGCAAATGCGCTTGAAAAGGACACTGTGCGAGCAAACAACCTGCAGTTCGAAAATTTAAAGAGCAAAATTCAAGTTATCTTCTTCACCACTGGACCTGTTTGTAAGCAAGATTTGACTAAGGCGGCTGACTTCCTGTTCATCTTTTGCAATTTCCAGCAACAGGAATCAAAATGGGAAGACACTTTTGCCGGATGCTCGAAGGATCTCAATCTGCTGGAATTCAAGATCAATGCGCTGCCACCTGTCACGATCGAGGAGGTTGACAGGATAGTTTCTAAATTCATCCAGTATACTGTGACCAAAGAGGATAAGGATGAACCCCCTCAAGAATAGCTTTTCACTCCAGTTCACTGCCTGTTATCTGATTGTGCCTTTGGAAACCCTAATTAGGGTTATTGATTTTTTAATCTCTGTCGTTGATTCCTAATTAATCTCGGTTGTTCATTGTATTCCGGCAACTCTATATAAACCCTCTCTCATTCTCTCAATTATATAGACGGAGATATACAGAGATATACATAGAGACAGATAGATAGATACATAGAGATAGAAGAGATAGATAGCATAATAAGAGAGAGTTTTATGAAATTGTTGCAAAAGACTATTGTTGATAATAAAGTTCATGATGCATGAGGTGCTTTGAATTCTCTTATTGTCAAATGGTCGCATGGTTACTTACTTCTCTTCCTCATTGAGTGGATTCAAGTTAGAATTTATTTTGATGTATGTTAGAGGAATGATAGATTGATCGTAAAGATAAGTGAAACTTGGCTCATACTTTCTTTGGATGGATGTTTTCTATTCAATGCGTAAAGTTAGACTGAGCTTTTAATGTGGATACCTCATTGTATTACTTCGAATGATATTGTTCTATTGATGGTGTTGTTCGTAGTAAGAAAATTTTAAGCACAAATTCCCAGAAGATTGCACTTGCTTTGTGTAGTTGTCGTATTTCGTGGCGAAACAAAGTATTGTTAATCGGTTTCATTCAATCTTTACTGTCTCTTGAGTTCATAGGAATAGTATAGGATTCCTCAACCCTTACTCTTTTTTTCATTTTTTTATCCAAAATCCAAAAACCAGAAAATATATATCACTGCATCTAGGTTATTGCTTTCTAAGTAACTTGCTAGAGTAAATCCCTTTTGTGATTATCAGCAAAATCATATCTTCCACAGAGCCTATCCGCACCCAACTTATTAAACATTGGAATTGTCATATGATCTTTTGGCAATCTTAGCATACTAGTCAGTTTTTCAAGAGAGGATAGAGTGTCTCTGGATTCTTTATTCTAAAGTGCTTGGTGAGTCATAAAACACGTATCAACACGACCAAGTAATGAATTCATATTTTAGATATCAACGCCACAGTAGATACAATTTGCATTCCGATGAAATGATAGTTCGAATATATAATAACCCGTGCTCCTCCTATAAGTTTTGGCTTCATACACTTATATAAACCCAATGATTTCCGCCGACATGTTCACAACATTTGAGGCTCTCTTCTTTTTCCATGTGAAGCATAGCCCAATAACTTCCAAACAACAGAATTCTAAATTCCGTCAAACGGCATTAAGAAGGATATCACGACGACACCATTGCCAGAATGAACACGGGTTGTGATCCTGAGTCTTCCCCAGTCACCTTTGTTAAAATGAGTATATGGGAGTTTACACGGCACCGGAAAGTATCAATACGACCTGTAATAAAACACCCAATGTTCATCAATATAAACATGCAAAGGCTCTGATGACAAGTACAAAGGCTCGCCAAATAGCATAAGTATTTACCACATGACTCCAGCAAATACATTCATCTTCAATATCACAATAATCCACCTTTAAATATGTGGAAACAATGAATGAACTCATGCTTTGCTTTAATCTCCCGTAACTTCCCACAATTCCCTTAAGTCTTCATCACCGACAATCTCTAGAATTCACCGATACAAGCGAATAATCAATGCTAAACAACACCCGTTAACTCCTTGCACAGGATGATGCGAATGGGAAAGTCCTGTTTCTACTCTAGCCCTTATTCGCATCTTTTGTCTCTTCTAAATTCGACTTCTTCCTAAATCAATACCCAAGTCATCCCGTGCTCTTTGCAAATAATAAATGTTTGAATATCTATCTTCTAGCGGTGATCTGGCTTAAACTCCTAAGT